>JAJOZX010001775.1:462500-517500 GCA_023014485.1 Bathynomus jamesi
TAGAATGAAATTGCAGCGAAAAGTATAAAACTCGAAGCGTGAAAACTCCATAAAAACAACTCTGGAGAAAAACAAGAAGAATAAAATGATTTAAAATGAAGATAAATTGGGATAGAACATGATTCTGTTTTTTCTCTGAAACGTGACAGAACTGAAAGTTGTTTCGACGTTTCGAGCAACCAGGAAGATACTTCTTTCTATCTCTCTTATAAAATTTTAAAAAACATTTGAAATACTTTAATTAAGATAAAAATTAGAAATTTAGTTATAGGATTCCTTGGACACACTTGTGAATGGAATTAAAATCTTTTTCATTCGTACAATTTTTTATTTTAATAAGATTTCTAATATATATATATATATATAAATATATATATATGATGCATCATTCATTTATTTCACGTGTTAATTGTGAAATTCATCCCATATATAGCATACTGTATGAGTAGCGCAGCGGGAGAAGAGGATAAGGGACAAAATCGGCAAAATGCGTTTTCTGTTTGAAAACAGTTTCCAGTCACAAAATGGGATATTTGCCAATTAGAGGTGATAGAGGTAATAGAAGTCTTTTCAAACAGAAAACACATTTGCTGATTTTGTCGCTTATCCCTTTCTCCCGCTGCACTACTCATATATTATTTATCATATATACATCATACATATACATTATACACGTCATATATCATCAGTAAAGAGATCTTTTTCTGTAGATAGACAAATTTAAGGATATGTATAAAAATAAAAGTTTAGGCTCACATATATATATATATATCTTCAAAAAATAGTTAATATGCAAACGTTTCGGAATACGCCATTTTCCATCCTCACTGTAACTTGTAAGATGAACTCTTGTTGTTAATGGAGGGTTTGTTTCTATAGATGTACAAAGATTCTAAAATTCGGAGTTGTGTAAGGTTATTGGTTCTTGTTAAAATTTCGAACTGAGTTTTGTAAAGGGGATGGTTGTTATCATTACTATGGTTTCTAATTGCGGATTGTGGTGGGTTACTAAGGGGACGGTTGGTACGGACTGATAAGCCCAAATGTTGAGAAAGGCGTACCTCCAGTTGGAGTTGAGTACTGCCGATATACGCAGCCTTACAACTGTCGCACGTGTATTTATAAACAACATCAGGGCATACAGTTTTGGGGAATTTGTCTTTGAACTTTAAAAAATTTGATAATTTAAGTGGGTTGACGAGGGCGAATCTAAAATTTATTTGGGGATAACTAGACTTAAAAAGGTTGGATACTTCATTTCGAATACGTAATGATAAATAACCATAAAAAGGTAATTTAATATATCTGGTTTCTTTTTGTACTGTGGTTATGGGGAGTTTAGTAGTAAAAGTGTCATTTAAAAATGTTTTTAATTGGTTGTCAAAAAGATTAGAAGGATAGTAATTATTAATAAAGTACTGTCTTAAAAATTGAAATTCCTCGTTCAATGAAAAGTAATCTGAACAAATTCGGTAACTTCTTGTTAATAATGTTAGTGTAGCGCTAATGTTATATTTATAAAACACAACTCAAATAATTATAATTGGTTCCCAAACCAGTAAAAGTTTGTTTTCTAAATAGTGAGGTCTGGAACTTGTTTGCTGTTGTGTTGTTCCTTCTTTTCATATAATTGATTAAAAGATCACCCCAAATGTTAAGGACAAAGCTGTTAACATCAAGTATATAAGGTTAATCAGAGTTAAATTGCCGATATTAATAAATATTCACGCTAAAAAAATATTTCTTGAATTAATATTAAAATAATGTTATTTTATTAACTAAACTGAAATTATGAATTAAATAAATAAGGAAACCAACATCCAAGTGACTAAAATAAAAAAAATAATGACAATTTTACATAACTAAAACTAAAATGTTAACTAAATTTTAAAAACTTAAATAACACTGGGTAACAAAATTTGAAAAATTTTCTGTTTATTGTGATTTTTCTGTCGTTTCTTAATGATTTCGGGGCGCTGATTCCAAAAATGATATTGGTTTTGCTCTATCATCAACCGTTTCAAAAATATAAGTTATCACACTTTTCATATGGCAAAGTATATAAAGAAGGCTAACATAAATATTTTCTGAAAATAAAAACATTATTGGAAATTAATGTTTATTGAGCCAAAATTGTTTGACAAACCCAAAATGGTGCAAAGGATATAATATATATCATGAGGAGAACCAATAAGAGAATAACAAGCCTCGTTATGCAGTGTGCGTTCCTTAAAAATGCACTGAAGAACGCGACTTCCGCGTATGAGCATTCTTATCCTTTCTGATCAGCGACCATACGTAGTCTCCCATCATGGAAGCATCCCAATGGCCCTGGTACCTTTTCTCCATCGTTTGAACATCTTGATGGAATCTTTCGCCATGTTCTTCACTCACATCGCCCAGGTTATCACGAAAAAAGTCTAGATGTGAATGCAGATAGTGTAATTTTAAAGACATATGGCACCCCATTTTGCCGTAGCACTTAATCAAGTTTGACACTAACTCCTTACAGTTTGGTGCTTTATGGTTTATGGTTGCCTGA
Source organism: Bathynomus jamesi (assembly GCA_023014485.1). NCBI lineage: Eukaryota > Metazoa > Arthropoda > Malacostraca > Isopoda > Cirolanidae > Bathynomus > Bathynomus jamesi. The sequence goes on from JAJOZX010001775.1 coordinate 465,043, forward strand.
AAACCCACGAACCACATCACGGAAAGCACACCAAGCCTCTTTTTCGATCGGAGTCATCTTGGCTTCAAGGTTCTTTGAATTCAACAGCGCCTTGACTTGTGGTCCTACAAAGATGCCAGCCTTAACTTTGGCCTCAGAGAGTTTAGGGAACATGACCCGAATCTGTTGGAAAACTTCCCCTCCAAAATCTAACGCAGTTACAAACTGCTTAATTAGACCCAACTTAATATGGAGAGGTGGTAACAGAACTATGTCAGGCTTCACAAGAGGTTCCCTAAGTACATTGTACTTTCCTGGTTGCAGTCCTTCACGTGGAGGCCACTGAACTGTTTTATAGTGCTCAGTTGAAGCCCTGCTATCCCACAGGCAAAGAAAACATGAATATTTAGTAAACCCTCCTTGTAAACCTAACAGGAAACCAATCATTTTGAAATCACCACACACGTCCCAGTTATATTGTTCATACTTGATTTGAGTGAGCAGTTGTTTGACATTTTCATAGTCCTCTTTCATTTGAACAGAATGTGCAACTGGTATAGATGGATATTTGTTCCCATTGTGGAGTAGAACAGCTTTTAAACTCCGAGTTGAACTGTCAATAAACAGGCGCCACTCTGATGGTATATGTGTTAACCCAATAGCTGTGAATAGACCATTAACCTCGCTGCAATAACAGAGAGAGCCAGTGACATCGTAGAACCTTGCAAACTCTTCATGCCGCTTTCGGTATACAGTGCTCTTGCAGTCTTCTCCAAGCAAATTCCACTCTTTGAGTCTGGAGGTCAGAAGCTCAGACCCAAATATTTAATTAAGCCGTCCAATTCCCTCTGATTTGGAAAGTGAGGGTTTGTACTGAAAGTTACTGTATATTCTTCATCATGACTGTCCTCACCAGCCGACATCTCAGATGAGCTAGCTGCATCCTCATTTTCAACTTGCAAAGCAAAGAAACAAAATATAGGCATAGCTATATATGTAGAAGAGCATCAGCACTAAGAAAAATCGACACATAATGACCCACAGTCTGTAAATGCAGAAGGTAAAGTAATGGATAGATACCTGTTCTGGTGGACGTGGTATTGGAAGACCTTCGCCATGTGGTACAGGAGCTATGGACGACGCTATGCTTGGATACTGAAGAGTCTGCCTTCCTTTAACTTTCCTGTACTTAGAAGCATCTACCATGCAGTAGTAGCAATCGTCGTGGTGGCTCTTTAGTTCTCTCCATATTCTGGGTACCGCAAAGGGCATTGCCTTGCGTACTCCCCGCAGCCACCCTTCAAGTGTGGAGCGGCAGCTTCCACAGATCACATGGGGTGCCCAGGGCTTATCTTGGTCACCCATAGGCAGTGGTGAGCTGGACCCGGTTCTCACCGGTTGTTAACTTTTTTGCTGGACGCTGAAGAGAGCTCTCAGAAGCAGAAAGAGGTTTTTCGGTGATGAATATTATTTGTAGTGATAGAAGAGCAAGTTTATCAACTAAACACATATCATGCTTTATGATCATCAATTTGTTGGGGAAACCATTAAGCTTCTGGAACCCGATAACATATGTCAAATCATGGATGAGAAGTCATCGATCCGCTTTAGATACCAGAGTTCGTGTATCCAAAACGACAGTTTACAGAGAAAACCAAGAAGCCATTTGGAAATTATTACCGTAATAAGTAATAATAAGGTATGTAAAAATCTTTAAATTTAAAAAAAAAAAAATTAAAAGCATAAATGTACTGATATTTATGTTTTGCCTAATAATTCATTATTGCTAAAGTTGACTGAGCAATTTAATTTTAACTATGTAGATAATATGATTCATCGGTTTTTATTAAATAATTCTTCTTTTCTGATTTCATTAGAAACGTCTATTTCTCTAATTAACTATACTAATTAATTGTCATGCAGTTATTAATACCTAGCTGAATCATAAAATGCAGACACTTGAAAAAGGCAAATAGCGAGATAATTAATTTAATTAAAATTGCGAAAGGGTGGGGTTGGAAGGGTTGTCAATTTTTTATTGCCGAATTCAGAATTTTTTATACAGAACCCGGTGGTTAAAATTTTGGCAGCTTAGCGAACCGGTTGTTAAAATTTTGGCAGCTCACCACTGCCCATAGGCATACCAAAATAGAGCCGATACGCGATCCAGAACTTGGTGTCTTTCACAATCTTGTGCGATACTTGCTTGGGGCCTATGTAATACCCACAAACGTAGCAGAATATATCCGGCGAGTGTTTACAAGCTCTAGTTGCCATTCTCTTTACCAAACTGTACTACATTAATCATAACCTGCAGATATAGAGAGAAGAGTTATTAAATCTGCAACAGATTACAGATTCCAGAAAAAAGATGTATTCACAACACTGAAATAATGTTCGCAATAAAAAAGGATCGATAACACTCAAATCGTCAGCACAGAGAAGCACAGAAACACAGTACCTCAGTGCTGATAACCATCAGACAAACAACCTGCTTTCTTTGTGTGCTCACACTTACTGACTTCTCAGACTCTGCGCTCTTCTTTGTATAGCACAGTGGAAGTTTCGGGCAATTTCTAGAGCAAGAAACTGTCAACGAACATCCGGATTGTTCTCAATAATTCCTGATTATTCTGATATTGCTGCACCCATAATAACATTATACTGGTAAAACATGAAAAATGGATTATCTCTGAAAACATTGATGATACACACAAACCAAGGCCAGATTTGGACTCAGCGCCCACAAATGCATATAAAAACATAAAAAATTCTATACCAAACAATTTAGCAGAGAGGAGGGCAATTCATTTTCAGAACTCCAACAAAGAGAGCAAGACAAAATTGCATATTTGTTTATAAAGATTTGTTTATAAAAAACGTCTGAACAGGTACAGTAGCTAGAACAACGTGAAAAAAGTGTTAGCAGCTGACGAGGAAGCTTCTAAACAGTGGCTGCATCCTCCAGCGCAGGACACGTCAACGCGAAGAAGCGACGTCAAACCAAAACATCAACGCGCTGGTGGCCAAACTTCCTCAAATCTCCGTGCAGCGGGCTGTCTACGGTTGGCCACTGGCAGTCGACGGCCTGTTGCGTGGCACGGTCAGAGTGCCGATCGGCTCCCGGGGCCGGACCTATTCTCAGCGTGCTATTTTTTCAATTACAGGGAACAATTGCGTGCTCCCCGAACTACTCTTACTCTCTGGCGACATTAAGACTAATCCAGGCCCCACTACAACTTACACATGTCACCATACACAAAGACATAGACACAATAGTACCATGAGACACATACAGAAGTATAATATTAACATATTACAGTACAACGTAGATGGCCTCACAAACAAAATCATGCAGCTTAGGGAATTCGTACAAACTAAACTAAAACGCACACACAAAACACCCACCATCCCTGACTTCACGGCGATCCGTCAAGATCGTACTGGGGGTAACGGGGGTGGACTCATCACTTACATACGTAAAAGCATTAGCTACACTGATGCTAACCAAAACATTACAAACACAATCCAAGCAGATAACACGATAGAAATACAGGCAGTTAACATTAAAACACGCGCAAAACACAACACCACACTAATCAACATTTACATCCCACCAGATAGTTCACCTCAGGTGCCAGCCAATTACAATCCACAGTTACACAATCTGCCTCTCTCACTAATGTCATCTTAGAGGAGACTTCAACGCCAAAGACACTAGTTGGTACCTGCACAACCAAAACAACACCAGAGGCGCCAACATAGCCACACAACTAAACAGCCTCTTCATTCTTAACAATACAGAAGAACATACACACATACCACATCAAGCAGGATACTCAAACTCCTCCCCAGACATAACGTTCTGTTCCCCCTCACTAGCAACACATACACAATGGAGAACAGAAAAACAACTGTCATCAGACCACCTGCCCATCATCATTACAACACATTCTACACTCTGCCCCAACAGCCTTAGGCACACTTACAGAAATTACAAGAAAGCTGATTGGGAACAGTTCAAAATACAGACTGAGGAACAATTCACCACATTAAACAGCACACCCATCATAAACATCGATACAACACTCAAGACATTTAATCAGATTATCAATAATGCAAACAAATACATACCCAAGGGCAACATTAGGAAATACAACCCAAATTACACTAGAGAAATAGCCCACTCATAAGGCAACGTAACAACCTCAAATATAACACACAAAACCACACACAGAAGCCATAAAACAGCAGATACAACAGCTCAACACAGAAATAAACAACAAACTCAAAGAAAAACAAACAGAACATTCAGGGAATTCATAACAACACTAAACCACTCCACAGATACATACAGGCTATACAAGACTATAAACAGCATTACCCACTCTAACAGCGGCATTCACACCTCACACGCGGCTATCTGTCGCAGCCAAAATAATATCCCAACATACACACAACAAGCTAACATTCTAGTTAATCACTACGCAAAGCTAAGTCATTTAAACAGAGACAACAACCAGAAACATGCAGACAGACAAACAGCCAGACACAAGAAAACCTACAGACTCGACATGACCATTACACCCTTCAATACAGACCAGACCACCAAGATCATCAAAAACATTAAGAATTCGAAGGCTACTGGACCAGACAACATATCTAACATACACCTTAAACACTTGGGCCCACAAGGAATATTAGCTCTCACAAATATCAGCACATATTCATACCAACACTATTATTCCTGACATATGGAAACAAGGTAAAATTATTACACTACTCAAACCAAACAAAAATCCAACAGAACCAGCTTCCTATAGACCCATTACTTTACTATGCACACCTTCCAAAGTAACAGAAAGACTAATCTTACAAATCACCAACCCACACATACCACTATCGCCTACTCAACATGGATTCAGACCTCACCACTCAACCACACATTACTCACTAACCTCAGCAGCACATCATGGATGGCATCAACTCCAGAAGACCAGCTCAACGTACACTATTAGCAACAATAGACATTAGTAAAGCATTTGATGCTATCCCACGCTTCCCTCTCATAAACAAAATACTCAACACAAACATGCACAATAACACCAAAAGGTGGCTGAGCAACTATCTCTCAGGAAGATACTCACATGTCATTTAATGGCAAATCATCCAAAAACAAGCTTTTTCCGAACGGGGTCCCTCAAGGCTCTGTTCTCTCACCAACACTCTTCAACTTATACATGCATGACATTCCAACACCCATAGATAACAAGCTTACCTTATCATCATATGCAGATGATATCACTCTAACATCCACCCACAACAACATCGACACCGCTACAAATAACCTACAAACATACATAAACAGTATACAAGACTGGCTCACACACAATAGACTCAAAGTAGCGCCCACAAAATCAACCATCACCTTGCTTACAAGCAACACAAAAGAACACCAGGTAATTCCACAGCTTACACTAAACAACATCAACATTCCACACACTCACAGAACCAAAATACTTGGTGTCACATACAACACATCATTATCTTTTGCAAACCACATTCAGGACATTAAAACCAAATGTACGTCAAGACTTAACACGCTTAGGGTACTAACAGGCAAAGCTGGGCACTTGCGGTATTTTTTGCGGTACTGCGGTACTACCGCACTACCAAACCGGTACCGCATAACGCAGTACCGCAAAGGATCGCTGAAAGTACAGCAGTACCGCTACCGCATTCAAATTTCCCGCGGTACTTTCCGCGGTACCGACAAACACGACTTTTCAAAAAATTAACACTTTTTTTGAAGTAAACCTTATTACAGGAGTACAGTAAGACGAATGCTGCGTGTGTTGCATCAGCCTAACTCTAGACACGTTAAGTTTTCGTTCAGAACATGTTACGTTGCCATCCTATCACAACGCCTCAGTGCAGTGCTTGCTTTTGAGCCGGTTGCACGTGTGTTACATTCTGTGACAAAGATCGATTTTTAGCCATTATGGCAGAAAGTTCAGGTGCGAAATCGCCGATATGCAATTTCTGAAAATATGTGCTATTACTTGTGTTGTTCTTGTGTGCAGTACCGCAGTACCGCGGAACGCACCAGGGGGACCTGAAAAAGTACCGCAGTACCGCGTAACGCACTGGGCATGCTGAGGTACCGCAGTACCGCGTAACGCACCCCCAAATTTTGGTACCGCGCCCACCACTGCTAACAGGCACAAACTTTGGACACCAGCAGGAAACAACATCACTCATATACAAACAATATATTCGCTCAGTTATGGACTATGCTAGCCCATGCTGGGCACCCATTTCTCAAACACACATAAACACCTTACAAACAATACAAAACAACGCACTTCGTATCATTACAGGATGCACTCAAACAACACCAATAGAACACCTGCACACAGAAACAAAAATACTAAAAGTTAGGGAACATTTAGACATGAGGGGAACACAATTCATGGCAGCAGCGACAACTAACCCACAACACCCTTGCCACTACATGTACAATCATGCACCAACACCTCGCACCATTAAGGTAACACCAGAGAGATATTATAACGAAATACTCCATTCCATACCACGCCCCACAGACATCACACAGTACAGAAAACACATACACACACACCTAACCCACAAAGCACTAACGACTCGGTCCGAATGCGGTCCTAGGTGCGAAGCCGCCACCCATTAACAGGTCAGAGATCAGCCTGAGCAGATCGGATCGAGTTAACTTAGCACGATTCCGATGTGGACATCACCCAACTTACGGACATATAAACACAGACTAGACAACTCCATAGACGACACCTGCCACCTGTGCCAAGACACACCACAAACAATTGAACACATTATGACGGACTGTACCGCTCTAGCACAACAACGAACACAACACAACATCACTAGTGCGCTGAACCTCTGGTCCACTCCGGAGAGGGCGATCGGTTACCTGCGTGCCGCCGGCTTGCTCGATCAGGGTGGGCTGATCGGCTAAACAACAACAAGAACAACCTAACTAAAAACGGGAAAACTAAAATAGAAGAATAATAATTTGAGTTTTTACGCAACAACTTTGATTCTGAAGATAGATACACAGTGTTGCCCAAAAAAGTCGCATCACCTTAAAAAAAATTTTTAAATTGTAGAGCTATTAATAGAAATTACCCGTAACATCAACGATATATTTTGAATACTGATAATAAATTTAGAAATACTCGTCAAAATTTGTAAGATTCCTCACAAAATTTGATGTACTTATCATTTGCATACGCGGAGCCGTAGACAACTTTTTCAGCTTAGGGGTGCTTTCGTTTTTTCAGAGATTAAAGGCTCTAGTAGGGGCCCAGAACTAAGCGCCATTAAAGTGGGGATAAAAGGCCTTTCATTTTGAATGAACGAAACTAACACGTATGAAATAATGTTACTGAATACTGTGAATACCGCGTATTTCTCAAGAAGAAGAAGAAGAAGAAGAAGAAGAAGAAAAAGAGGAGAATTTATTTTGAAATTATTATTTGCGAGTATGATTATAATAATTTAGATATAAAAATATAGTGATATGCGTACATGGTAAAATAACATATTAATAATTTAAGATACGCAGAATTTACATTGAACAAAATTTAAAATAAAAGGTTAGGAAAATACTTAAAAACCGACCTTGAATTCAGCTTCAAAATGCAAATTATTTTGAGAGATAATCTATAAAATAGCGATGAATAATAGGCTGAATTTGACAATATTTAAGTATAAAGAAATATCAAAGTTTAAAATAAAAAAAAATGATGGTGTTGAAAATTAATAATTGTGATAATATATGAAATATGTATGAAACAAGTATCGTAAATTATATAAATCAGAGAGTAAATGTGACAGAGTTGAAAATAGATTAACGTGACATGATTCTAAAAAGGAATCTAAAAAAGATGAAGATAAAACATTCATTCTATATGTTTAAAAATAAAAATAAAACATTTATTTTTATAAAACTTTGGGGGGGAGTGGGTATTCAGCACCCTCGAGTATCCCCTCGTTTAATATTCTTTTTAGTTTTTTACATTTTTGGGGGTTTCTGGTTCTTTGTGGTTTTCTGGTATGTATATTTAAACTACAAAATGGTGGAAATTCAATACATCAGTAACGATACATCATAATTCAAAAGCAACGTCCACGTTTCATTTGATTTTATCAGCCAAATGAAGTTTTATGCGATGCAACAATTTTGGCCACAGCTATATATATATATATATATATATATATATATATTATATTATATATATGGTAATTAGTTTCCGTGATGCTTTCTTTTAAAGTTGGTGCGTGAAATAAAAGAAGAAGCCTTTAAAATATAAATTTAATCTCATTTAAACATCTCTGACAATGACGTGAGTCAAGGCACAAAAAGTTACTTTCCAGGGTGATGCAACTCTTTTGGCCAAAGATATATATATATATATATATATATATAAAACTTTGGTTAACTTTGGTTTTGCTTCCGCCCAAATTGTTCATTCTGACGAAGGCCAAGTTTGTCACTCCTCATATATATATACACACACATACACACTTCGGCTTTTTATAAAGTGAGGAGGCAAATGCCTGGGTTGGACCTGAATCTGAACCCATCACTGAGGTCGAGGGTTCGACTCCCGATGGTTCTCTGAAACCATACATTAAAAAAATGAGACATTGTTACCTATATATCTCCTGATGTACGCATGGACTTTATGTAAGTGTGATTTAAATTTAAAAACTTAAAAAAAAGGCCAATGTGATGTTTGGACCTTAACATGATAAAAATGTTAATATCGTCCAGAGAATAATGTTTGAAAATGGTAAGGCAAAAGCGTATAACATTTTAGTTATTTTCGTGATAAGAAAGGAAAATGTAATTGGCCTATACGAGCCCCAAGAGAGCTAATATAGCTATTCTCCGTTCTGTTATGTATATATACTGCGTATTATTAAAGAGAAATACATTATTTTTGGTTACGAATCTAAATAGAGCTTACGTCTGAGATGGCCCAAAGTTGTTAACAGTCTGAACTGACAAAACAGAAAAATTGTTACATCATATCTATACTAGGGTGCATCGAACGTACAGAGGCAAAAAGAAAAATTTTTAATTGCCAATCGGCAGGGTGTGCAATCATTGCCTTTTAACATAAGTATTCATCGTGTGTAGTATGAACATCCTCTGATTATATCTTCAACTGCCAGAAGCAGACGAAAATTTGATAAAACAGCATCAGTTTTCCACCGAGTAAAATTATTGAATTAATTACTTGATTCGGGTTATTTTACCAATCATATTATAAGAATTATTGTTTTATATACGTATATTAATTCTCAAGTAAAAGCTATTGCATTAAATGAGTCATCATATCGCGTGATCCGTATGGTCCGCTCACTTCCTACCTATTTCAGCCAATCAAGAACAGTTTAGCAAAACTTAAGATAGCTGTGTGTGGTATTGTTTTATTTTTTAGTTTGCTGTGAAAAACTTCAATCGCAGGCCATATATATATATATATATGTGTATATACTATATATATATATATAAGTATATATATATATATATATAATATATATATATATATATATATATATATATATATATATATATATATATATATTGTGTATCTACTTTTGATCGGTGTAATTCATTTAAATATATCACTGATAAATACAGCAATTTTTTGTTTGTTTTAGCACTACAATGGCAAAAACTAGACAATTTGTTGTTTGTCCTATATTTGGAGATCCAAGTGAATTGAAGCTAAATATTTTGCCAGATTATGAATCCATCATTAAATATTGTTTACTGAGCAAACTTCAACGTAAAAGTGTACAAACTGTTCATCCATTGTCCTTTGAATGTGCAAAAAAGGTTGCTGAAAACGTTGAGTAAGTATGGGAAAGTGCAAGCATACCTATAATATCACACAAGCGTGTTGTCGAGAAAATTCGATCATATCATGGACAATATCGTAAGCTGCTAAAACCCTACAAACAACGTAAGTGTATACAGACATACAAAGAAAAGTTTAAAAAATTTAAAGATGAAGCCAAAAAACTATTTGATATTGCTTCATGCAAATGCAAAGAAGGTACTATCTGTCAATGTCCAGCTGAGAAGAAAGTTTCCAAAGAAGAAAAAACATTTCTGAATGATCAGCGTTCTGATAGAAAAATGTTTATTGGGCGCATCGATGTAAAGAAATCAAAAGAAATGAAAAGAAAAAAGCAGCGTAGAGATCAAAATGAAGCACGTCTTTCAAGGTATTTAAGAGCTACGTCATCTCCAATGTCATCAGTAATGACATAAAGTTATTAGTTGTCTGACAAAATACCAATTGGACAGGAAGACCAAGCTGATTCAATGATATTCAGTTCAGAAGAATCTGATATTGCACCTTCTACATCTAAGCTACAACCGCCTAAAATAAATGAACAAATGAGGACACCTCTTCCAACGGTAGTGAGAGAAGCTGACAGGTATGGTGTTTCGGATAGAGCTGTTGCAGCACTTACGTCAGCTGTTTTGCAGGACATAGGTATCATTCACGAAAATGATAAAACTAAAATTGTCGATAAGAACAAGGTACGACGTGAAAGAGAGAGATATCGACAAAAAATAATGATCTCTGATAAATCAGATGCTATTAAATATCTTTACGTTGATGGTAGAAAAGATAAAACTCAAGTTGTGGTTAAAAGTGGGCAAAAGCATTATAACCGTGTAGTTACGGAAGAGCACATTACTTTGGTTAGTGAACCTGAATCAATTTTCATTGGTCATATTTCTCCTTCTGGAACATCAGAAGGAATTAAAAGTTCTATCATTCAGTGGCTTGAAGAAAATAAAATTTCACCTGAACATTTAGTCGCAGTTGGCTGTGATGGCACATATGTGAATACTGGAATAAAAGCTGGAGTTATCCGGCTTTTTGAATTACATTTAGGAAGACCTATTCCTTGGTTTATTTGTTTAATGCACGCAAATGAGTTACCTTTGCGTCATCTAATTAAGCATCTTGACGGAGTAACTCGAGGACCATATTCTTTTTCTGGTCCTCTTGGAAAGAAACTGCAGAACTGTGAAACTTTGCCTTCAGTAAAATTTAATTCAGTTGAGATTAAAGGGCCATTACGAAGCATTGATAATCCTGAGGATCTTAGTACAGACCAGAAATACTTATAAGAAATGTGCAAAACAGTAGTCTCAGGTCATTGTTCAAAAGATCTGGCTTTACTGTACATGACCCTGGTTCAATGAATCATTCTCGCTGGTTAACAACGACAAACAGGCTTTTGCGACTTTACATCGGAACTGATAATCCATCCAAAAAGCTTAGGTTGTTAGTAAAATATGTAACTGATGTTTATGCAACAGTTTGGTTTAATATTAAAAAAAAATCCCTCATGCAGTCATGGCTCACAGCACTTTTTTCGACTCGTAAAAAATTCATGTGTTTTTCCTGAAACAGAAAAATATGTGGTGGATAGTGTAATTCGGCGAAATGCTTATTTTGCTCATCCGGAGAATTTGCTGCTTGCAATGCTAGCAGATGAATCTAAAGTTATGAGACAGGTAGCTCTTCACAGAATATATGCCGCTCGATCTGCCTCCAATTCTAATACTACGAGGCATTTTACAGTTCCAAATATTAATTTGGAGGCTCAACATTACACAGATTTAATTAATTGGAATGAGAATGAAAGAGTAGAGCCACCGCTTACAAAATATCTAAGAATTGAACAGTTGATATCTTTCATTAATCAAGATGACACTCCACTTTTAAAGTTCAGCATGCCGTGTCATACACAGGCAGTTAAAAGATATGTTAGAATAGTAACAGAAGCATCAGCAACTGTTTGTGGCTACCGTGGAAGAATGGGACTCATTAAAGCAAAACTTGAATCTCGACAGATCATGAATAAATTTAATACTAAAAACCAACACATAATTCAGTAGTTCTATTTTCCAATGGATGGGTGGTTGGGTGGGCATGGGTGGAACTCGGCATGCAACTACCTACCTACCACGTGGTCAGTTCTGGGTAATTTGGGATAAAAAATACTAAATTAGCTGAAAGTTGTATAACCTAAATTAAAGTACATTTATTTCTCGTATATCTCGATTATGGATATTTTTGGAAAACTTAAGCCCCTCGTGGCAGTAGAAGATATAATTTTCAAAAACTGAAACTCAGCCATCCTATATACTATTGAGCTAAAATGTGTCTGTGTGTGTGTGTGTGTGTATGTCTCCACTTTTTTCGGAACCGTGCACAGCCTAAACGGCACATCGGAAAATTCTGCAACCACCACCAACTGATAGCCCATAAGCTGACGATGTGCTCTGTCAAGTTTCCCGGTCCTAGGTCACCGGTTACTAGGTCCGAAGGCCTCAGCACCGCGATAAAACTACAGAAAAGAACGCAGCCGTGAAAATCTTGAGCTTCACATCTATACTGTGATATATATACTGCTACCCGCCCGGAGGGCGGGTAGCAGTATAATGGGGAGAGGGGGTGCGGTAATTGGGGGAGTGGGGGTGGGGGTAATGGGGAGAGGGGTGGGGGTAATGGCTTTTTTACTTTTGTGTGTGGACTGGGAGGGTAATGGAGTAGAGGGGTGTGGGTAATGGGGGTAATGGCGTTTTTTTAAATTTTGTAGCTTAGCCACTTCTTCCTATGAGGGCCTCATATAATATAAAAAAAATACATGAGAAAATGAAAAAAAATGTCTTTTTCTCTTTACATTTGTGATTGATTGGATAGCTCGAAAGGACTCACAATTTAATTGGGATATTAAGCTCCATTCTTTCATCGATTTGCAGTTACGATTCATTACAATTTTTGTAATTATATTACCGATATTTTATAAAGTATTGGTGGTTACGATTGTACCATCCAGTGATATGCCATATATATGAGATATATGTGATATGCCATACTTTTGTCGCTTAGCCACTTCTTCCTATGAGGGCTTCATATAATATAATCCTAAATCTACAAGCAATAAAAAAAATGAAGTAGTGAAAAAAAAATCTGGAGGGCGATAGCGAACTACCGCTTGTGTTAATACTATTATTGAAAGGCAACAATCGCATACCATGCCAATATTGATTTCCAAAATTTTTACTTTCGATGCACCCTAAATTCTATACTCATTTCGACGAACGGAAATTTCATTAATGCTCCAATAATTTCAACTAACAAGACCTAATCTGACCTACAGTAACCTAAGGTAACCTAACCCAGCCTAACCTAACCTGACCTAACATCCAAAATCTTGTCGATAAAATGTTTTTCCGAGGAAATGTCGCATGGATAGTTCCGTCTCGTGGCAGGATCGCGGATAAAGATTTAAAGCTTTTACATCAAAGTTAACCATGCATGAATTTTATGACAACAGACAATTTGATATTTCTTTTGCAAATGAAAAGGAATCTCAAACAACAAATTGAATAGCGTTTAGGGGAGATAAAATTGGCACTAAATATTTAGCGATGCTCTAAAATAATTAAAGATGTCAGTCCTAGTCTGGTTGGATATTAGCTCTTATGAGCCTTTATAAGGAGCTGTATTCGTCATTCCAGGACCCGATCCTGACGTATATAATCTGGTATGAGCGGATATGGTAATAATACGCGTAAATTTTAGTTTAAGGAGAGCTCTATTATTAATGTTATCTTCAAAGGAATTTTATACACTTTCTTTGATTTCTGTATATACCATTTCACTTAGTATTACAACATCATTTCTCTTATGTCGTGGCCATTGTCTTAACACCGTTTCCCGTCGATCAACGAAGTTAAGCGACATTGGATGTGGAAGCCATCCTCCTCGTCCAGATTATGTATCAACCCGTGGTTCGGATTCCATGTAAAGTTGTAGGTACCCTTTGTTACATGACCTTAGATGTTGCGAAGGAGGTTAAACAAAATTATTAGGCCAAGCAATGACACATACCTTCAACAAGGTCAATGATGTCTCTCGATTCGTCTGTATTTAATTTTTAATTAGGTATAACAGTTAAAAGAATGCAAGGAAGTAAAAATTAAATGCGTTAATAAGTTAGTAAAACAATTAAAATTAATATATATATATATATATATTAGGGTGTCACTTAAATGCAAAGTTTGAAATTTTCATGCTGACACCCCGCGAATCTATTCCATTGGTAAAAAACCATGGTGACTGAAAAATCTTTTTATTTGAATAACTATAAAAGGTCGCCCCCGCCTTCCAAAGTTTAATGCTTGCGCGGCGTCTCCATAATCGTTCATTAGATATCTATATATCTCTATATATGTGTGTGTGTGTGTCTGTGTGTGTCTGAATATCTGAGAAATAAAGTGAACAATACTTAACGATTCACCGTTTCTCATTTCAGCTACGTGATTTCTGGTGATGGAAACCCGGAAGTGTATATACCTATTAGGGGCAGCGGTTGATGAGGTGAAAGGATGCAAGCTTCCTTCCTACAGGCAAGCATTCGGTTACTTCCTTTACATTCACCATGAAAAGAAAATGACAATACGTGACGCGTTGAGGAAGTCACTTCGAGCAGTGATGTCCTTCTGGGAGAAAGCTCACATTCCAACCAGACTCGAGACACACTGCGTCAGCAAACTGGATAAAGTCTTCGAGGAGTGGAAAGGACTCAAAAAACACGCCTCAAGGACGAGCGATTCACACAAGACGAAAGAAAAAGAATTCATTGAACGCCTCGATCGTCTCTTTGACATCGCCCACGCTGATTGTGAGAAATTGGTCAAGTACCCAGAGGATTGGGAGTTCCTTCAGCAGCAGCGCCAGAAAGGACGTCCAGGTTCAATGGCAGGTTTGGACATGACCCATCAGCGCCAAGTCAAAGATTGTACTCGACGTCGGGAGGAAGAGGAGAAACGAAGAAAGCGATCAGCAGCTGAAATGGAGGCAGTATCCAACGAAGCGGTTTTGGAGTCCTCATCCTCCAGCTCAGATGATAGCGAAGAAAAAGGAGCATGTGGTGGTTCGTTAGCGTCTAAACAAAGAGCAACGAAGAACATCATGACATCGGAATTGGCGGCAGCGCTTGATCGCACGCAACTCTCGTCAAGAAAGGCCACATATCTGCTGTTTGAGGCAGCTTCCAGCTTAGGGCATGATGCTAGCGACTGACTACAACATCAATCGTGGATCCATTCATCGTCAGCCTGAAAAATTCCGTACCCTTAAGGCTCGGCAACTGAAGAGCGAGTTCCAAGGCAATAGTCCGTTGACTGTTCACTGGGACGGAAAACTCATGCAAGATCTGACGTCACGAGAATATGTTGACCGCTTACCTATTCTTGTATCTGGCTCCGGGACAGAGCAGCTCCTCGGGGTGCCAAAACTTCTGTCAGGAACCGCGCTGGCACAAACAAATGCCATCATAGATTGCCTGAATGAATGGGGAGTGACCGATCATGTCAAATCCATGTGTTTCGACACAACCGCGACAAAACAGGCCACCGTGGAGGAACTTGTGTTCTTCTGGAAGAAAAAGTTGGACGTGACCTGTTACACTGCGCGTGCAGACACCATGTACTGGAGTTGGTGCTACAGGCGGCATTCGCACCATCGCTAGATTCAGTATCTACCGGTCCAGAAATTCTGCTTTTCAAGCGCTTCCATGATTATTGGCCGCGCATTGACCAGCAACAGTTCCAAACTGCGGACACAGATGCGTTCACCAAAGCAGCTATTTTTAAGCATAGAACGGAGCTCATTGAGTTTGCAAAATCACAAGCACTTCAAGTTCGTGATGACTATCAGGAATTCCTCGATCTTTCCGTCATCTTTCTTGGAGGAGTTCCATACAAGGGACTAAACTTCCGCGCCCCTGGTGCTATGCACCGGGCGAGATGGATGGCTAAGGGGCTCTATGCCATCAAGATCTGGCGCTTCCGAAGACAGTTTAAACTGACGAACACTGAGGAACGCGGAATTCGAGATATCTGCCTCTTTTCTGTTCTAGTTTACATGAAAGCGTGGGAAACAGCTCATCTGTCCATCGAAGCTCCGCTGAATGATTGGGAATTGATGAGGACGCTCCTTCGATACCCGCACAAGAAGATCTCTGATGGTACCACCAAGAAGCTGTCTGCGCACCTGTGGTACCATTCGGAGGAGGCAGTGGGTCTGGCGTTCTTTGATGAGAGGATATCGATGGAAGTGAAGTGCAGCATGGTTGCAGCGTTAGATCAAGAAGCCCCTCACATGCCGCCAAAACGACCTTTGGTTCTTGATACTATGTTCCTCAGTGACAGCAAAGGACTGGAGCAACTGATCACAAAGAACACCCGAGGATTCTTCTCAAAACTTCAGTTGCCAGATTGCTTTCTGCTCCACCATCCCAGTTCATGGACGTCAAACTCTGAATACGTGCAAGCTCGGGATGTGGTCTCCAAACTTGCAGTGGTGAACGACAGAGCAGAACGGGCCGTGGCTCTGGTGAAGGAGCTGAACGGAAAGTTGACAGTGAAAGAAGAACAGCTCCAGTTCCTCGTTCAAGTTGTCACTGACCACAGAAAGCAACACCCAGCTCCGAACAAATCAGCATTAGTGAGGACGCGAAAGAACTAATCACTGATCAGCGTATGAGCACCAATTATTCTGCTACTGTATATGTATTTTATTTCTCAAAGTTTTGCTTTTGTTGCTTCTCCATTTTGTACCATTATTCGCCAAATTATGTCTTCTATTTTGATTATATAATAAACTGTTTGTATTCTTTGCGTTTTTAAGTGTCTTACTTTCGTTATTTCACCAAATTGCCTTGTTTTTTATTATCTGGTTCGGCCCAAGCTGTGAACACTGAACAGTTTGTTGACGTCAACAAATGGGTCTTGTTTTCAGTGACGAGGGCGACCTTTAAATGATGACCAATCAGGACCAAATTTCTCTTCCGTATGTTTTACACCAAATGGAACAATTTTAGGGGGTGTCATAGGAAAATATCCATCGTTTAATTTTCCCCCTATTACCTAGTGACACCCTAATATATATATATATATATATATATATATATATATATATATATATATATATCCTGGGGGAGGGAGCACTCCTACCAGGCGCGTCCCTCGGGTGGCGGATGAGGGAACCCTAGAACCTTCGTTCTAGGGCTGCTCCGAATATACAGAATAAGGAGCCGTGGACCAAACAAGCAGCAGAGGGATGGCAAACCGGCTGCTTTATTTGCCAGGAAACCCTCTGATGATGGCGCATACCGCGTACGGGCGAACCGACGCACCTTCCTTCCTGGTTTACAGGAGGGAGGCGCAAACGAGAAGAACCTGGAGCGAAGACGCCATCTGGGGGACCCGACCCGGCTTTAAGCCGGATGGGATATAAGTCAGTAAGTTATATATATATATAATATATATATATATATATATATATATATATATGCGCCTCGGTGGTGTAGTGGTTAGCGTCGCTGACTACGAATCCATCGGCCCCGGGTTCGAGACCCGACGGCAGCCGGCGCGCAGCAAAACCCAGCTGTTCATCCTTCCACACAATAAAGAAAGTGGTTGGTAGATAAATGGGTACCCTAGGTGGCCTACTGGTTAAGACGCTGGGCTGCTGATGGGGCGTGGTTCGGATTCCACGTTAAACTGTAGGTCTAAGGTGGAGTGAAAAGCTTGACCTTCGTCAGAATGAACAATTCGGGCGGAAGCTAACCAAAGGTATATATATAATCGCTCCCACCTAGGTTCAAGTGTACCACCTCTGGAATAGAAGGTGAGGGCACTAGCCACTACACTACGACGGGATAAAAGTTCACACAACCTGTCATATATTTAAACAACCAAGGAAATGCATAACGCTTTCGCGTTCAGAGGCATTTTAGTTTGACCTCATGCACTCGAGGTAATGACCAACATTTCATTCAAACTATCTAGAGCAACGCTGGGGTCCCATAAATGGAATATCATGCATCTACACGAACGATTTTTCATGATGAAGGGTGGGTTAACATGTAAAGTACCTCTGGATGCAAAAATGTTATGAGTTTCCTAGGTTGTTTAAATTTATGACAGGTTCTGTTAACTTTTTCGTAGTGTAGTAGTTAGTGCCCTCAGCTTCAGCTCAAGAAGTGGGAGTGGTTCGAGCCCAGGTGAAGACGATATTTTCAGCATGAAAAATCGTACGTGTTCATGGATAATATTCCATATAAACGAGTGTATATATATATATATATATATATATACACACAGGGTGGCACAAAAGTCAGGAACCATAGGCACATTTTAATAATTTGTGTTTTAATATGCGTTTTAATGACAAACACCTTGAGAGGCCGCCAGTTGTTCAGGCATCAGTTGGAAAACTGTTCACTCGCTTCAAAGAAACGGGAAGTGTTCATGTTCGTCCGCGTAGTGGACGGCCAAAAAGTTCATCATCACTAACGGTACTCAATCACCTCGAAAACGGACCACGTAAGTCCTTAAGAAAGTTATCCCAGGAAACGGGTGTCTCCAGAAGATCCATTCAACGAATTCTTACAACAAATCGTTTCCACCCCTACAAAGTCCAACTCGTTCAGGAACTGTACGGTGACGACACAGACCGTCGTATAGAGTTCTGCCATTGGTTTCTACAACATCGACAGCTTCAACGAAGGATCATGTTCAGCGACGAAGCGATATTTCACCTCAGCGGTTGTGTCAATAGGCATAATGCACGCTATTGGGCCAATGAGAACCACCACTGGATGAAGGAAGGACATGTGCAATTCGATCCACGAATTATGGTGTGGGCTGCGCTCTGGGGTGATCGGTTAATTGGTCTGTACTTTTTCGACGGCAATGTAACAGGTGAAACATATCTGCATATGCTGCAAACATTTCTAATGCCCATACTGGACGACATTCCATTGGCAGAACGGGCGGAGATGTGGTTTCAGCAGGATGGTGCACCACCACATTTCGCAACCATCGTCCGGAGCTCTTTAGACGAAACATTCCCAAGCAAGTGGATCGGACGGCGAGGGCCCGCCGAATGGCCACCTAGGTCTCCAGACCTCACGCCTCTTGACTTTTTCTTGTGGAATCATCTGAAGTTGGTAGTCTATGCTGATCGACCCAGAACCATACGTTCTCTAAAGGATAAAATCACATCTGAGTGTGCCAAAATCAGTACCAATGTGTTAATGAATGTTCAAACATCATGCATTCAACGCGTCAGAAAGTGTCTCCAAGTGGAAGGCTACCAATTCGAACATTTATTATAATTTAATAAAATGTGCCTGTGGTTCCTGACTTTTGCGCCACCCTGTATATATATATATACACGGTGAACCAAAAGTAGGTGGACAGTAGGTTGAATACGGTTTGTGTTATATTATATTATAACTATGGTGTTCATTATAACTATGGTGTTTGTGTTATATTATATTAAATATTATAACTAAATTTATTTAAATTTTATTTTGTATTATAGTATACAAAAAAATTAAATATGTATTCTCAAAATAAACGTTATCATTTACTGTCCACCTACATTTGGTTCACCCTATATATATATATATATATATATATATATATATATATTGATGGATAGATAGATATGATGCATACTCACAAGGAAAATGAAAAGCTATTCCAATTCCTTTCGTGTATTTAACAGAGTACACCTCGTTAGGGAATGAATGAAAAAGGCAAGAAAGCAAAAATACATACGCCTGTACAGCGTAAATAAAATCGTTAGGAGGGATTAGCATAAATTTAATAAGTACTAATTAAAGGCAAAATGTATTTTACCAAGACGTGGTCCATTTTATACGTTCCCGAACTGTTTTGAAATTATTTATAAAATAGACGAAAGCAGATTCCAGAATGTTCCTTTCACTTATGTCTTTGTCGTTATTTGTCTGATATTAGTTTCAAAGTGAGAGGTGAAGCAAAAGAGGAAGTACAAGAATTTAAGTATTTGGGTCAAATTATAACCAGCTCCTTGAGTGATGACTCAGATATAAGAAAACAATATTGAAGCCTCTGTGCTAAAGCCAATATGACTATAAGGAACTTCCGGTTCTGTACGAGTGAAGCTAAAGGAACTCTCTTTCGTACCTTCTGCACTAATATATACTGTACGTAGAGCAATTCTGGGTGAATTATATTTAAGGTTCTGGCAGAACCCTAAATTTGCTATGCAACAGATCTTTCAGACTCCTACATAAATTCTCAGCTTCAGTGTTTGTTAACCACAATGTCTCTCGAGCTTCCCAGAGGTAACAAGACGTGCTCAATACAGTATATATACAAAGAATTAAAAAATGCAAAGAATTAAAAACTCAACCAACCCGATTATCGTGTCATATGTCTTCTAAGCTATGGAATTCATGGTATGAAAACGTTTCTCTGTAGCTCCACTTAACATCGACATTAATATTTTTCATTAATTATATTTTTATCTTCAGTACTTGAATTTTAATTGTATTCTATTGTTAGTTTGTATTATTGATACAATAAACTTTTTCATTTTCATATATATATATATATATATAATATATATATATATATATATATATATACACACAGTGTGTATGGAATTAAAAAATATGTAAGAACTGAATACTCCAGGCTCCCATTAAAGTTACAGTAAATAACACTTGAAAAAATGTACAGAACCTGTATGTAGGCATACGAGCAGAATTCGCTTGAAAATTACAGGACTCACAATTTAATTGGGATATTAAGCTCCATTCTTTCATCGATTTGCAGTTGCGATTCATTACAATTTTTGTAATTATATTACCGATATTTTATAAAGTATTAGTGGTTACGATTGTACCATCCAGTGATATGCCATATATATGAGATATATGTGATATGCCATACTGCTACCCGCCAGGGGGTAGTGGGGGAGGGGGTGGGGGTAATGGCGTTTTTTTAACTTTTGTGTGTGGGCATAATGGGAGAGTCGGGGGTAATGGGGGAGAGGGGTGGGGGTAATGGGGTAATGGTGTATATAGCAGTATATGTCAGTGTTACCCGCCTGGAGGGCCAAGTTGTACAACGGTCGCGAGCGATAACGAGCTACCGCTTGTATTTGCTATTATATGAATTTCCTCAGTTACGAGAAACTGAATTTGGGGAAATAGAGCCATAATAAGTAATTAATTTGTTGGAAACACGAGCTTTCGGCCGATATGCTAAGGTATTTATCAGGTACGGCTAACCCCCTTGGAAACACCGTTTAGGGGGTTCGACTTCCAATGGTGCTGGAAATCAGGAATCAACGCACTGAGTTGTATCAGTGTGGCCTGAGCGCTGTCAGGTTTACTATTATTCATCAAGTGCAATGATGCAGACCTTAGAAAAGAGGCGAAAGCTCATTTTTTCAATAAATCACTTACTTTTGTGGCTCTGACTCTATTTCCCAAAACATGTTTGAATAAATCATTTGAGAATATCGAATTAATGAACATTACATTAATTTAAAACTTAGAAATCTAATTATGTAGAATTTTGATGATAAAAGTCGCATATTACAACCTGGTTTCAAGGATAATCTAATGTCAGGTGCGTGCACATCGTATA
Organism: Bathynomus jamesi; assembly: GCA_023014485.1. NCBI lineage: Eukaryota > Metazoa > Arthropoda > Malacostraca > Isopoda > Cirolanidae > Bathynomus > Bathynomus jamesi. The sequence goes on from JAJOZX010001775.1 coordinate 486,620, forward strand.
ATTAATCGAAATGAAAAAAAATAGCTTTACCTGGGTGTTTATTTTTAATTAATTTTATACGATAAAAATATAGAATATACGACACATATACAGAATATACTAGTGATGGGACGATACCAAATTTTTAACGATTCCGATTCCGATTCCGGATATACATGTTTTAATGTATAGCTACAATACAATAAAAATAAAATTTGTTATCCTCTTCCATTTAAATTTTAAAGCTTACATTGCAAAACTGGTTCAATTAAAGTTAAAAAAAAATCCTTTTACTCAAAAAGCAATCCTTACTCCTTAGCCTACAAAATGCAAATAAATAAGTGAATAAGTAAGAATTTATTTGTATTCAAGAATCGTTTTAAGAATCGGAAATCATGGTACAATTCTCTCGATTCCGATTCCGATTCCGATTCCTGAAAAATGCTCGATTCTTCCGATTCTCGATTCCGATTCCGATTAATCGTCCCATCACTAGAATATACGATACAAATATAGAAAAATGTACAAAAGTTGGGTTTTTGTTATGTTGCTAATTTCCTGAAATAACATGTATGGAGGTCAGGGGCCACGGGAATTCCTGAAATTTAATGTGGATTCCCAACCGCGGATCGTTATACTGTTTAAATGTTATATAAATTGTTTTTGTACATTAATAATAATGTTTGGGGTTGAATTGACTTGAGTTGAATTGAATAACCTCAACTGATAAAATAAATACAATTTTTACAATTTTTGTTTTTGTTTTAACAAATAATTGTGAAAGTGGACTATTTATTTTATTTAATTTCGCCCTTAAGCTTTAGGTTTTACTGGGCTCTTAATTAAAAATAAAAGTTATTATTAATTATTTATATAAATCATAAATAAAATTAATTAATTAATTATTAATTAGAGTATATATTAATCTTAAGTTATTGTCATAGCTATAAAACAAATACAAAGTCATTATTGAAGGTATGATACCAATACTATACAAAGAAATCAATATTGACACGAGAGATAAGAGATGAACAATAACAAGTGACGTACCTTTAATCTGAGATTACACACGAGAAATGAATAAGAAATAGAGTAATGTACATTTAATCCTAGTTTTTATTAGTACTAGCTAACGATGGACCCATTTAGCTAGACCCGCGGACAACTGTTTATACAAACAGGAAAAAGGAAATGAAAAAAAAATCCGTTTCAAATAATTGTATTTCCTTATTCTAATATAAACATCAACTCTAACATACATTGAACATACACAGTACAGAAAACACATACACACACACCTAACCCACAAAGCACTGACACGACTCGGTCCGAATGCGGTCCTAGGTGCGAAGCCGCCACCCATTAACAGGTCAGAGATCAGTCTGAGCAGATAGGATCGAGTTAACTTAGCACGATTTTGATGTGGACATCACCCCAACTTACGGACATATAAACACAGACTAGACAACTCCATAGACGACACCTGCCACCTGTGCCAGGACACACCACAAACAATTAAACACATTATGACAGGCTGTACCGCTCTAGCACAACAACGAACACAACACAACATCACTAGTGCGCTGAACCTCTGGTCCACTCCGGAGAGGGCGATCGGTTACCTGCGTGCCGCCGGCTTGCTCGATCAGGGTGGGCTGATCGGCTAAACAACAACAACAACAACATTGAACATCAACACCTCATTCTAATAATCATCACCAGTTTAAATAGTTTGTGAACGCTTCTAAAAATTCCATCCACGTTTGTGAAATCGAGAAAAATCATTTGGTCAAGAAAACTATAGAAAAGAACACAACCATGAAATTCTTAAGCTTCACATCCGAAGAGTTGTGAAGCTGCATTTAAAATCTAAGTTTCTCGCGAACGTAAAGTAAATATTAAGCTTTCTCTGCCTTAATAATTTGTTTTAAAAATCTTCGGTATGAAATTATTTACTGTGACTTTTTCCACAGATAGAGAGACAGACAGAATCAGATCCATTATAGTAAAGATTCCATTTTTAATCGAGATTTGAACTTAGTTTTAAACGAATTTACATTCATAATATTTTTTATCCATCCATCCATCGTGTTCTGCCTATCAGGCAGGTCCAACTCATGTGTCCCGCCAAAGTGTTTTATCCTGAGCTATCCTTCTCATCTCATGGTAGCAACTGCCTGCCTTCAAATCACCCAGCATTGCTTTCCTTTTCCTTCCCCTCGGCCTTCTACCTATACATCTACCCTTTATCACCTCCTTCAACAATCCTTCTCCTCTCAACACATGTCCGATCATTTATTCTGTCTTTCTTTTATCGCCTTAATGAGTCTTCTTTCCTCCCTCACCTGTTGCAGTACTTCCTCATTACTTTGATGTTCCCTCCAGCTTATCTTTAGCATTCTTCTCCAAATCCACATTTCAAAACTTTCCAGGAGTTTCTTTTCAGTTGTTTTCAGTGTCCATGTTTCTGCTCCATACAGTACCACACTTCATATCAAGCTTTTTACTAACCTTTTCTTCAGTTTCAAGTTGAGTTTACCTGTAAGTAGTCTTTTCTGTCTCTCAAAAGCTACCTTACCCATACCAATTCTAGATCTTACTTCCTTATTGCAATCTCCATTGTTGGTTAATAAACTTCCCAGATATTTAAACTGATCAGCTTCTGCTAAGGTCCGATTTCCTATCGTTAGGTTCATTTGTGCTCCTTTCCTTCTTGCAATTTTCATTACTTTTGTCTTGGTCTCATTAATTTTCACTCCGAATTCTTCCGCCGTTGTTGTCAAGCTATTGACCATTCTTTGCAATCCTTCCTCAGTACTACAAACAAATGCCTTGTCATCTGCGAACCTTATAGATTTGACCAATTTACCTCCCATTCTGAGTCCCTCTTCCAGATCTGAGAGTGCTTCTATTCTCATTGCTTCCGCATAGATGTTAAATAACACGGGGGCCAGGGAGCATCCTTGCCTGACCCCTCTCCCAACCAATCCATGTTCCGATTCTCCTCCTGCAACTCTAACATTCACAGTCTGCCCAAGATATAGATTTTTATCAGCCTACTGTCCCTCCAGTCAACATTAATCTTCTTCAATATTGCCATTAGTTTCCTCCATTCGACTCTGTCAAAACTTTTTCAAAGTCAATAAAACAAACAAACATTTCCTGATCATGTTCCAGCACTCTCTCTCCCATCATTCTCATAATACCAATAGCTTCTCTTGTTCCGCATTTTGCTAAATCCAAACTGATCCTCTCCAATGTACTACTCATCTCTGTTCGTTAGTCTTCTGGTTTGTATCCTTAACATTATTTTTGATGCATGGCTGACCAAGCTTATGGTTCGAAATACTGAACACTTGGTGGCTCGGTTTCTTGGGAATAGTAATCATAGAGACTCATAAAGTCAGCAGGCCAGTCTCCACTTTCATACATGTTTCTGCACAGTACATTCACCTCCTCTCTAGCATCACCTTCAAGACTCTTTAGAAGTTCTGCTGGTACATCATCTGGTCCTGGGGCCTTGCCATTTCTTAGGTCTTTTACAGCCATCTCTACTTCTCTTTCCAATATTTCCGGTCCCATACAATCTACTTCCACCTCATCTGCTTCCTCCATTTCGATGTTATTAGGTTTGTTCTCTTTATCATACAGTTCTTCAATATACTCAATCCATCTCTTCCTTATATCTTCCGGTCTTTTCAGTTTTTCTCCATTTCTCCCCTCTATTTCTCGCACTCCCAAGCTACTTCTTTTCCATCTATTTATGTCCTTAACATTTTGGTACATTAAATCAGTTCTTCCTTTCCTTTCTAATTCCTCCATTTCCCTGCACTATTCTTCAAGCCACATATTTTTTATATCAGCATTTAAATCATTCCATAGTTTCAATCCAATGAAAATGGGTAATTTTTGAGATGAAGACAATAAAAATTGAGGAATAACATGCGTTGATCTATTTTTGGGCTGGTATGAGTGAATTTCTTGACGAGTTACAAAATATTTACAAAATGATTTTGTTCTTATACTCGTAAATAAAAGTAAAATGTGCCAGTTCCACTACATCTTTGAGCCTTAGTAGTTTTAGCTCTTTAAATAATGAACTAGAATGATAATGGAAATCAGCATCAGATAATAACCTTGTTGCTCGTTTTGGATGACAAAGATACTGTTTAAAGCATTGTTAGCGGAGTTTCCCCAAACAAGGGTGCAGTACGTTATGTTATATCAGGAACAACAAGAGTATAATACAGTTTAATAAAACCTGTTTAGGGACTCCATTTCTAAGTTTGAACATTATAACAACGCTGCTGCTGCTCGAAATATTTTTTGAAATATAATTTACATGGTCATTCCATTGCAAATCGTTTTCTAGCATTACACCAACAAATTTTGTTACAGTACACTCTTTTACAGCGATTTTTCAGCATTTAGTTCATGAAAATAAACATTCCGTTTTTTGTAAAAACCATAAAATTTGTTTTACTGGTATTTAGGAATAGTTTATTGGTGGTCATCCATTTTACTACATTGATAAATTCTGATTTAAATATATTTTTAGCTGAATTACATCTCTGCAAGAAAAAGACACAGTTGTATCATCTGCAAACATTATTAAATCAAATGTATCAGATGAGCGTGGAAGGTCATTTATATATAATAAAAATAACACTGTACCCAAAACTGAGCCCTGTGCATACCATGTTTGACAAGCGTTTTAGTTGAGCGAACCTTATTTACTGATACAAAATGATATCTATTGGACAAATAGCTTTTAAACCAATCACTGATTGCTCCTCTAAAGCCGTAACAATATAATTTGTTAAGTAGAATATTATGGTCTATTACATCAAACGCCTTAATGAAATCCATAAATATTGATACCATTATTTATTTGTTCTCTTTAGCTGTATTTGCATTTTCCATAAGATTTAAAATAGCTATTTCCGTTGTTTTATTATTACGGAAGCCATACTGATTTGAAGATAATAAATTGTATGATTCTAAATATTGTTGCATTCTACTTTTTACATTTTTTCAAAAACTTTGCTGACCACAGATAATGAACACACCGGCCTGTAAACAGTTGTTGGTGCAGGATTACCTCCCTTAAAAATGAGTTTTATACAACCAATTTTTACCACTGATGGGAATATTCCTTCGGAAACACTTTGATTGATAATTTTAGCTAAAGTTACAGATATCTTATCTTTAACAAGTTTCAATATAGGTACAGGAATGTTATGAGTGTTATTTTTTGTATTTTTTAATTTACCAATAATATTCCGGACCTCAATAGAGGTAACAGGAACAAAAGAAAATAAAAAAGAACGTTCCTTCGTAAAAGCAAAGGTCATGTGACGTACTCTAAACGCAAAGGAGGGTCACCTATCAAACTATCGGGAAGAGATATTGCAACGTGGTCATGATATATCTGTATGAAATGGGTTTGACGCGTTAATTTTATATTAAATACACTCAACATTTATATATCATATACATATAGAAAGAAATACACGTTACAAAACAAACACACATATATATATATGACAATTATTTCACGAAAGTAACACGTGAAAAATATTTATGAAGGAAGGAAGCATAGAATGGTGCTCAAGCGCTTTCGGTGTTCCTGAGGATGTCATTAGACGAAAGCGCTTGAGCACCATTCTGTGTTTCCTTTTCTTCGTGGTCCTTTTCATCGTATATATATATATTGTCATGATTTAAAAAAAAAATTCTTTCCTTCTACTCTTCGCTTTCTTTCCAGTATTTTCCTTTTCTTACTATTATCACTCGTTTTCTCTGTGTATTTATACGAATACGGGTAGACCGCTAGAGCCGGTGGGCGCCATTAACATTTCGAATAAAGCAAAGGGACCGGGGATAATTACACGCTTTTATTTACTGACTTTTTATTTATGCCGAAACAATTGGACATACGGAGTAAACACGAGTGCGGACTATCATTAAACTTTAATCGCGGAGAGAGACACAATTAAATATTTTAGATAAACAATAACATACTAATAGAAAAACACCTAATCGGGGCAAACCCCCGCTTCAGATTGGATTTGGGGCATTTCAGCCGCGGCACATTTCATGTGTTGCCAATCAGTATTTTATATCTTTAATTTCAAACAAAACATTATTAATTACGAACAAACCATAATTAAATTTCTTATTAAACAAAATATTATTAAATTCTTATGAACAAAACATTAATTTCTCATTATACATTATTATCTTTATTTAAAAATAACAATACACGACAATATATATATATATATATATATATATATATATATATGATGTGCTGTCAAATATTACACATAATTATATATACGATTGGGACATCTTCAAATTTCGTAAACAATTTCCCGCAACTTATAATTGCGTTGTTCAAAATTTTGTTTTTGCATTGAAATTTGAGTCAAATTTGTGAAAGATAATTGCAAGAAATTATCATGAATTGCTCCATAATTATTCTTTCTTCACAATTTAAGATTCTCTTAAGAATAACATTTCATAATTTATTTGTTTTTGTCCCTTACATTATCCACCTTTTATTCCGCTTTCTTTCTACGCCGTTTCGCGATTCACAGTGTATATATATATATATATATATATATATATAGGGTGGCGCAAAAGTCGTGCATCATAGGAATTTTCAGTGTTAATATATATTATGTTTTTCGTTTAGGTAGGGTATGGCTGCGAAATTAACGACAGACGAGAGGGTGAGCTTGGTTTTAATGTATGGAATACCAGGTACTACAAATTGATGAATCTGTACAGAATTTAAATTCTGTACCGATTCATCGATTTGTTGTACCTCGTATTCCATGCATTAAAACCAAGCTCACCTTCTCGTCTATTGTTAATTTCGTAGTCATCCTTTACGTAAAAGAAAAAAATAATATATTATAATCAACACTGAAAATTCCTATGATGCGCGACTTTTGCGCCACCCTGTATATAGCCTATATGTAAATTTTCTTCCATCATACATCAGAGCCGGAACTCATTAGAGTATAACATCATATCAATTAATTTATTGCATGCGCTGTGCACTATCCAACAGACATACATCACTATTACATAAAATTACCGCCACATCTCCAATATAATTCCGCTCGCATATAGTTAGTATGGGTATAAAACATTAACTTAATATATTTATTAAATAAGATATATAAAAAAATATATATATACAGTATATACTCTCTCTCTCTCTCTCTCTCCTCTCTCTCTCTCCTCTCTCTCTCTCTCTCGAATAACTCTACTGTAGTTTTAACCTATAAACCTTGACTTTGTTAAAGCGTTTTTAGCATGCTACAGTGTCTCCGATCAATATAGATAGCGTTCCTCAAGGATTGGAAAACTCATTAAACTAATCTATCTGCATTTCTTAAACACTAAACTTTAATTTATGTGAAGAATCAATATGGTTTGTTTTTAACATAATACTGTTAATCATAATTTTATATACAGGGTGATCGAAAAGTCTCTCCGCAGTAGTAATAAGATATTTACTTTATTGAAATTTTACATAAGGAGATATGAAAAGTGATCGCCAATATTTTGTTAAAGATTTCACGATATCGTAAAATTTTCATTCAAATATCTAACTTCTTTTGTATGATTGCATTTTTGTCTTATGGAGTCATAGTTGCGGAGTGACTTTTCGATCACCCTATATATATATATATATATATATATATATATATATATATATATTATATATATTTTTAATTGGGGTTGTTTAACCACCTTCGCAGCATCTAAGGTCATATGACGGAGGGGACCTACAGCTTTACGTGGGATCCGAACCACGGAATATATATATATATATATATATATATATATATATATATATATATATATATATATAAATTATGTACGTAGAATAAAAGGCTGCAAAAGTAATGTGTATGAGGTTTAATAATTGGAATATGAAAGCACGTAATATTTCCCTTCATCATAATTTAAATTTTTGTAAAAGTATCGATCACAAATTTTAAATTGGATAAAAAATTAAATTTTTTAGAAAAGTTATAAATTTATATTTTTTTAAATATGATAAAGTAAAAACGGTGTAATTGTCACTTTCATGGAAGATAACATCTGTAATATGTTACAGTAAGATTGTGAAACTAGTGATTTCATGAAATCCCTGAAATTTTCAATAATTTCGCGTAATTACTGCTTCATGGAGGGATTTCAGGAAGTTACTGAAATACTTTAGAATTTCACGAATTTAGGTTAGGTTAGGTAAAACCTAACCTAACCAGTAACTTCCTGAAATCTCTGTGAAACAGTAATTACGCGAAATTAATGAAAATTTCAGGTATTTCATGAAATCACTAGTTTCAAAATTTTACTGTAATATATATAAATGTTTATTTATGTTTGGGAAGTTTGTAACTAAAGGGTTATAAGTTTAAACCCATCATTTACTTCATTTTTTCATATAATACAACCCACAAGATCCGGTTTTTCTTATATAGAATTTAAATCTGAATCTACTTTCTTCTATGGTATTTCTTGTGCAAATTGATATTAACGGAGATATAAGCAATTTTTGGATCGATTAAAATCGATTGAAAGAGTATGGTGGTAATTATTCGATTAAAATTATTCGTTTTACCCCTGCGGGTCAATTTTGATATGAGAATAGGTTTTTCTGGTGTATTTTAGTGTATTTTATTCAAATCTGACCTTCATTTCGTGTGCAAATGAATTATTGAATGCCCGGTTAGGTCAACTGTACGCCCTTGATGATTGGTTAGGTTGTCGTGATATTTTCGTTAGTTTTAATGAAAATATCGCGACTTAACCCAACTAACGAAAATATCACGACAACCTAACCAATCAACAAAGACGTACAGTTGACCTAACCGGGCATTCAGTAATTCATTTGCACAAGAAATGAAGGTCAGATTTGAATAAAACACCAAAATACACCAGAAAAACGTATTCTCATATCAAAATCGACCCGCAGGCGTAAAACGAATAATTACCACCATACTCTTTCAATCGATTTCAATCGATCCAAAATTGCTTATATCTCCGTTAATATCAATTTGCACAAGAAATACCATAGAAGAAAATAGATTCAGATTTAAATTCTATATAAGAAAAACCCACAAGATCCCATATATATATATATATATATATATATATATATATATATATATATATATATTCACTTGAAATATATATATATATATATATATATATATATATATATATATATATATATATTTCAAGTCTTTTCAAACGAAGACTGACAATGCAATATTCATTCTGTTTTGCGTATATATGTGGTGAATGCGTAAAATTCATTCCTGTCGGACGTAGCCAGCTACATGCATATAAATTGAACACTTAAAATACTGTAGCTTGTCCCCATTACTGCATCTATTGATATTAATTTTATTTAAATTACAGGTATATGGCTATATGTTTAAACTGTTTAGCTGCAGCACAGGTAATATATATATATATATATATATATATATATATATATATATGCAATAAATCACAGAACAACACGTGATCTTTTTAATAAGCAAAGAACCACAGGAAAAAGGTAAAGGAAACACGAAATCCGAGTGCTTTCGTGATATATTCACATCTTCAGGGACAAGAAAGAAATATATATAGTTAATTAATGTATACTTACGTATGCTTACGGAGTAAGAAGATATCAGGAGTAAGATAACGAACATTGAAATATATTTAGGTAGACGTCAATTCCTTATTCTACAACGTACGCAGATCAGATTAAATCACGTTAATCTCTCGATTTGACCACAAACTAAATTCGTTTATTATTCACTATTAAAATACATGAAAAAATGGTATAATTTAATTAATTTTGAATTTGAAATACCCGTTCGAGACAGCTTTTTTCTCATCAGAGACAGATTTGAAAACAAGAAGTTTCATGTTAAGGTCCCAAGTTGTTCCGAGACACAAACCTTTCCCTTCGACAGTTGGGTAGCAACTGAATCGGGAAGAAAGTTTCGAACACTTTTATGTATGCTAAAAATTTATCGATATTTTTCGAAGGTATAATTAACTTGGATGTTTATGTCCCTATTTTTATATTAATGTTAATTAACTTCAATAAAATTTGTTGTAATTTATACTGTAAAATTAATTAATATTTTTAGGCGGGACTATATATATATATATATATATATACACTTTATGTGAAGAGATAAGTTACTCTCTTTCGCGTGTTCCGTGACTGATATAAAGTTGGTAATCATTTCATAAAATACCTATCTAGGATAACATTATTTTTAGATATTTTAAACAGAATTTTATATATATATATATATATATATATATATAATATATATATTTAGTTACTTAGTTAGTCAGGCAGGAAAGAAATTCGATTAAGTAAAATCTATGAAAAACAACAAAAATGAAAAAATTAGCAGCAAATTTTTATAGGTGGAAAAAGAAGATATATGGCCATTAAAAAACAAATAACCACTGAGAAGGACAGTGTATCCGGCACACAATCATAAAATATGAAGGGGTCTTTGACCAATAGTATATGAGTATTTTTCCAACCAATTATGAATTTTGTGCCGACTTTCGAAATATTTCGTATATTTTCCATAGATTTTATGCAAACTTTTTTCGCAAAGCAAATGGGTTGTACTGTACATCTGTATAGTCGTGGATCTGGAATACAAGTTGGCGGAAAGCTTTTAACTTTTAAAGATTCTAAACTCTAAAACCATTTGTATATCAACGCTATAAAAGTGCAGTTTTTAAACACATTCTCCTTATAATATATTTTAAATGAGTAATATATATATATATATATATATACATTCAACTGCAAAGAACACGCAGTATAAATAACGTAAAGAACGACGCTTGTATAGGAGATATTCCGCGCAAGACGAGAAAGAGAAAACAACAAATGAAAAAATGAAGTACCACCTGGGAATCGAACCCGGATCTTCCGATTGCCGGTCAGACGCGATACCACTACACCATGGTCTTCACTCTTCCAAATGCCGTAATTCCTCTACATACTCGCAGAAACCAATGCCCCAAGGGGGCACCTCCCGCATGCCGTAACATTATATACATTCAACTGCAAAGAACACGCAGTATAAATAACGTAAAGAACGACGCTTGTATAGGAGATATTCCGCGCAAGACGAGAAAGAGAAAACAACAAATGAAAAAATGAAGTACCACCTGGGAATCGAACCCGGGATCTTCCGATTGCCGGTCAGACGCGATACCACTACACCATGGTCTTCACTCTTCCAAATGCCGTAATTCCTCTACATACTCGCAGAAACCAATGCCCCAAGGGGGCACCTCCCGCATGCCGTAACATTATATACATTCAACTGCAAAGAACACGCAGTATAAATAACGTAAAGAACGACGCTTGTATAGGAGATATTCCGCGCAAGACGAGAAAGAGAAAACAACAAATGAAAAAATGAAGTACCACCTGGGAATCGAACCCGGGATCTTCCGATTGCCGGTCAGACGCGATACCACTACATCATGGTCTTCACTCTTCCAAATGCCGTAATTCCTCTACATACTCGCAGAAACCAATGCCCCAAGGGGGCACCTCCCGCATGCCGTAACATTATATACATTCAACTGCAAAGAACACGCAGTATAAATAACGTAAAGAACGACGCTTGTATAGGAGATATTCCGCGCAAGACGAGAAAGAGAAAACAACAAATGAAAAAATGAAGTACCACCTGGGAATCGAACCCGGGGAATTACGGCATTTGGAAGAGTGAAGACCATGGTGTAGTGGTATCGCGTCTGACCGGCAATCGGAAGATCCCGGGTTCGATTCCCAGGTGGTACTTCATTTTTTCATTTGTTGTTTTCTCTTTCTCGTCTTGCGCGGAATATCTCCTATACAAGCGTCGTTCTTTACGTTATTTATACTGCGTGTTCTTTGCAGTTGAATGTATATAATGTTACGGCATGCGGGAGGTGCCCCCTTGGGGCATTGGTTTCTGCGAGTATGTAGAGGAATTACGGCATTTGGAAGAGTGAAGACCATGGTGTAGTGGTATCGCGTCTGACCGGCAATCGGAAGATCCCGGGTTCGATTCCCAGGTGGTACTTCATTTTTTCATTTGTTGTTTTCTCTTTCTCGTCTTGCGCGGAATATCTCCTATACAAGCGTCGTTCTTTACGTTATTTATACTGCGTGTTCTTTGCAGTTGAATGTATATAATGTTACGGCATGCGGGAGGTGCCCCCTTGGGGCATTGGTTTCTGCGAGTATGTAGAGGAATTACGGCATTTGGAAGAGTGAAGACCATGGTGTAGTGGTATCGCGTCTGACCGGCAATCGGAAGATCCCGGGTTCGATTCCCAGGTGGTACTTCATTTTTTCATTTGTTGTTTTCTCTTTCTCGTCTTGCGCGGAATATCTCCTATACAAGCGTCGTTCTTTACGTTATTTATACTGCGTGTTCTTTGCAGTTGAATGTATATAATGTTACGGCATGCGGGAGGTGCCCCCTTGGGGCATTGGTTTCTGCGAGTATGTAGAGGAATTACGGCATTTGGAAGAGTGAAGACCATGGTGTAGTGGTATCGCGTCTGACCGGCAATCGGAAGATCCCGGGTTCGATTCCCAGGTGGTACTTCATTTTTTCATTTGTTGTTTTCTCTTTCTCGTCTTGCGCGGAATATCTCCTATACAAGCGTCGTTCTTTACGTTATATATATATAAAACAGAGCTGACAGCAGCCTTCAAGAGCTTTCAAGGAAAATATTCTTTGGCGATATAATTTTAGGATTTTTTACAGGCATTATTGGCACTAAATAAATAATTAAAATTTGATCTTATCTTTCGGTATTATATATATATATATAATATATATATATATATTATATAAGGGCGATAACTTGGAAAACCATCTTTTAGGATAAGACAACAGAAGCGATGCCAATGACCCTCGAAAAGAAGACCAGGAATTGTTCAAAAACATGCCCTCTCCCCCACTTAAAAAAAAAAGAGGAAAGAGAAACATGTTTAAGAGGCAAAAGAGGTCAATGTCTCGCAAGAAAAAGAGAGTAAGTGAAAAATTAATAAAATGCAAAGACAACAGAAAATAATAAATGATAAACTGGAGTGCAGAGATTGCGTCATGTAGGGTACAACTGAGAACCATACAAAGAAAGAAGACGACGCTATAGAAGTGATAAAGGTTATTCCAAATCCTTCTATAATTTTGCAAAAAGGAAGACGAAAAACCACGTCACTATCGGACCTTTGAAGAATGAAAACATAGCATCAACAGATGATCTAAAAGAAGTATCTGAAATATTAAGAGCTCAGTATGAATCATCGTTCAGTATTCCCAAAACTGATAAACTAATATGCGATAGAAATGCGTTCTTTGAAGAAGAATTACAAAGGGAAAGTATAACGGACTTTACTTCACAACAGATGATATCACGCGAGGAACAGGGAAACTAAAAACACCCTCAGCAGCATTCTCGAGCAAATGGAAAGCTACACCGATTAAGAGCTACAAGAATAAAATCACTGAGCCCCAATATTGGATATGGAGACGATCACTCGACACGGGAGAAACAAAGAGGATCCTGAAGAGAGCGAACATAATTTCAACTTATAAAGGAGGGGATCGATCTGATCCAAAAAATAATAGGCCAGTGTCGCTGACATCTCATCTCACAAAAATATTTGAAAGAATAGTTGCAGAGAAAATCTATGATTATTTGGGGACTTAAAAAGTAATAAATGATAACCAACATGGATTCCAGACAGTAAGCTCATGTCTATCACAACTAATGAAACACTATAACAACATGTCCGGACACTTGAAAACAATGAAAACTAGGATGTGATATACGCAGACTTTGCCAAGGCGTTCGACAAGTGTGACAAAAGAATCATAGAACTTAAACTGAAATATATGGGAATAACAGGAAAAGTAGGGAAATGGATGTATAATTTCTTTATTGAGCGGCTGTAAGTCATTACAGTTCAAGGGATATCTTCATCAGAGTCAGAGGTCGTTAGCTCAGTAACACAAGGAACAGTACTAGCTCCATTACTATTCATAATCATGCAAACTGATATACATGATAAAGTTATCAATGACAGCAGAGAAACATCTTTTGCTGATGACATCAAAATCAGTGGAAAAATGAGAAACCCAGATGATATAGAATCTCTACAAACGGACATGAACAGAATCTACCATTGGCCTGAAGGCAACAATATGAAATTTAACCCTTAGAAATTTTACTATTAAGGTGCGGCAGAAGAAAGGACAAATCCATGGAATACTATTCTCCAAATGGAGAGGAAATTCTGAGAAACTCAAAGGCAAAAAGTTTAGAAGTTATGATGATGATGATGCGAAATTTGAAATACAAAATAAGATAGCAGTAAACGGAACAAAATGAATAACTGAACAGATACTGAGATCCATTAAAAGATAATGATAATCATTAACATGTAGTAATTCCTCTGTTGAAAACACAAATCAAACCCAAATTGGAGTATTGCTCAGTCTTAACATACTCATATAAAAAAAGAAGACACTAGTCAACTAGAAGTGATTCAGAAAAGCTCCACAGCCAAGATCAATGGATGCAAAGAACTACTGTACGAGTAAATTACTGGGAAAAATTACCTCATTTAAATTTATGTTCACTGGAAAGAAGAAAGGAGAGGTACGCCATTACGCCATAGAAAATACTGGAGAAACTAATTCCTAATCTCACTTTGAACCTTATAACCACTCAAACAACAGTGGAAAGCAGGAAAGAAATAATTTGCGGTGTTCCTAAACTAAAGGCTAGATAGGGAACATCATCAACCCTGAAAAAAAATAGCTTTGTTGTGAGAGGGCCAAGACTTTTCAACCAGAAATAGAGAGTGCAAGAAACTAACTCTCCAATTTACAAGGACAACTCGAAAGGAGAGGCAATAAGCCTGACTTCCATGAAATGAGGAATCATCACACGGAACACCTGAAAGGTTGAGATGAATATATATATATATATACACACTCCAAACATTTATTACAAATGTTTCGACTCGGAGTGAGGGTCATCATCACTGAAAAGCTGAACATGAGAATAAAAGTTTAAAACAAGGACGTAAAATGAAACAGTAATACAAAAACAGTTAAAACACAAACACAATAATATAAAAATATACATACATATATACATAAAATAAGGGCTTATCCAAAGTGAACATGATCACAGATCAAAGGCAATGGATGGAATGAGCAGAAAAATTAGCAGCAAGAGAAAAGGGGGCAAAAAACAGTTGGTTGGTTGTCTATAGAGTGAATAATTTAACGGATAAATTTTGTGCATTTAAGTAAGGGGTCAGATTCTTAATGCATAAAGACTCGGTGATTTTTCTGTCAACTTCGATAGATTGGGAAGATAGAACAGAGAACACATTAACGTTTATTGGATGGTCGGCTGATTCGCTGTGATTGCGAATAGCGGAATAATCTGGATTAGACAGGGGACGGCCAGTCCGATAGGAAAGTCCTTTATGCTTATCAGTTCTCTGTTTTAGTTGCAGGTCAGTTTGAGCCACGTAGCGGGCATTACAGTCCGCATAAGTGTAGAAGTATATTACAGAGGACCCGACAAGCAAAGGGAGACGTTCCTTATGACGGCAGAAATTACACAGTAGATGGAGGAGGAATTACTATTAATAAATTTAAAATATCAACGAGGAAAGGACTTTGAGAGGGCATTACGAACGAATCTGTTCATTTCATCAGTCGTATGTTCAAGAAAAGGAACGTTAATATACATCTCTAATTTAGGAACAGTGGGAACTAAATGTTGAGTCTGTAAAAGGTTTTGGAGGAAACGGTTGAGAGAATTATCAAATAGATGTATTGGGTATAGGTTATACTTAAAGAACTGCTGGAGGTTACTGATCTCTCTATGGAACCGAGGCCAAACTGAGTAAATATGATAAGCTCGGTGTATTTTACACGTGACGCTGGATATTTTAAAATGAAATAGTATTGACTCTTTAGCTGAAATATTTCGTTTGAAGGCGAGTAGTAGTCTTCTTCCTATAAGCTGAAGTAGAAAAAACATCTGGAGAGCGAGTGATTAGAACATCAAGGAATGATAGAGACTTTTCAGTTTCCACTGTAAGAGGAAATTTAAGATTGGATGATAGTGGTTAATATAATCAAGGAAGAACGGTGCATGCTCTTTACATTTAAATATAAGAAAGCAATCATCAACATATCGTTTGTACGCGAGAGGACGAAACTGCGGTGGAAAATTTTGAAGCCGAATCTGTTCATGATGGGCTAGGAAACTGTTGGCGAAGGAAGGTCAGAGAGGAGAACCCATCGCCATGCCGTCGATTTGTTGTTATAGAGCAGGGGTTCCCAAATTGGTTTTCCGCGGAACACTTGTATACCGTGAGAAGTGTTCCGCGGAACACAATTTGGGAACCCCTGTTATAGAGTAATGTCAAAGGTAAATATTGTATCTTCAACCGAAAGTTTCAATAAACGAAGGAAGAATTTTCTCTCCATTCCAAGAATATGGTGGTTAGTGGCAAAGAGATGGTGGGTGATTATATTACAAGTTTCAGAGACAGAAACATTGGTAAAAAGGGACTCAACATCAAAGCTGCTCATAATCAGTCAGTGGAAGTGTAAGGACGGATTAATTCAGCAAAAGCAAATGAATTTTTAACTGTGTATTGACTGCGAGTAACGGGAACAATAAGTGGAACAAAAAATTTACCCAGTTTATAATTAAGGGAGTTTATAACAAAGAGAATGGGGCATATAGGGAGACCCGTCTTATGAATTTTTGGAAATCCATATAGGATACCGGGAGTAGTACAGAAGGTGAATAGTTGGTTATAATAATCTCTTAATATATTTTTGGTTTTTAAAGACCGTTACCCTGAGAAGGGTGACGGTGTTGTTCTTCTCGATAGACCTGTTTATATAAATAAAGTGCTACATGTTCTTTCCGATTCTTCCAAGTTTATCAAACTCGAAGTTGATATTTATAGTCATATCATCAAACTTGAGATAAAATTAATTATTTCCTTCGGTCTTTAAAAACCAAAAATATAAAAACAGATTATTACAACCAACTATTCACCTCCGGTACTACTCCCGATATCTTATATGGACTTCCATAAATTCATAAGACGGGTCTCTCGATACGTCTCATTCTCTCTTCTACAAACTCTCCTAATTATAAACTGGTTAAAATTTTTGGTTCCAGTAATTGATCCTCTTACACGCAATTAATACACAGTTAACGATTCATTTGCCTTTCTTTGCTTGTTCTTTAAGCATAACCTATACCCAATACATCTATTTAATAATTTTCTCAACCTTTTCCTCCAAAACCTTTTTCAGACTCAACATTTAGTTCCCACTGTTCCTAAATTAGAGGTGTATATTAAAGTTCCTTTTCTTGAACATACGACTGACGAAATGAACAGATTCGTTTGTAATGTCCTCTCAAAGTCCTTTCCTCAATGATGTTTTAAATTTATTAATAGTAATTCCTCCTCCATCTACTGTATAATTTCTGCCGTCATAAGAAACGTCTCCCTTTGCTTGTCGGGTCCTCTGTAATATACCTTTACACTTATACGGACTGTAATGCCCGCTACGTGGCTCAAAATGACCTGCAACTAAAAAGAACTCATAAGCATAATGGACTTTCCTATCGGACTGGCCGTCCCCTGTCTAATCCAAAACATTCCGCTATTCGCAATCAGCGAATCAGCCGACCATCCAATAAACGCTAATCTGTTCTCTGTCCTATCTTCCGAATCTGTCGAAGTTGACAGAAAAATCAACGAGTCCTTATGCATTAAGAATCTGACCCCTTCCTTAAATGCACAAAATTTATCCGTTAAATTATTCACTCTATAGACAACCAACTAACTGCTTTCTGCCCCCTTTTCTCTTGCTGCTAATTTTTCTGCTCATTCCATCCATTGCCTTTGATCTGTGATTATGTCCACTTTGGATAAGCCCTTATTTTATATATATATATATATATATATATATATATATATATATATATATATATATATAATATATACACACATTATATGTATATTTTTATATTATTGTGTTTGTGTTTTAACTGTTCTTTTATTACTATTTTATTTTATATCCTTGTTTTTAACTTTTAATCTTCCTATTCAGTTTTTCACTGATGATGACCCTCACGCTTGGTCGAAACTTTTGTAATAAATATTTCTGGGACATCGTCTTAGTCTTCTTATTCCTTATTAGACTCCTTTTCCTGAGAATGATTCTGCCGCCACTATATATATATATATATATATATATATATATATATATATATATATATATATATATATGAGTTAAATTTCTCATTTAGATACGTGAAACCATTAACGACACTCTCACAAGTAAAAAAAAGTAATTCCGAGTGTTCAAATGCACGAAAGTACACGGAATTAGTTTCTTTGTTCCTTATGGGTGTGTATAAAGAAACTGATCCACAATACATGTACGTGACATACACCCAGAAAGGTGTGAAATACGGAACGTACTCAAAATCAACTTTGTGAGTGAGTTAGAATTCTGCTAGGAAATATACGCATACGCGATGCACACCCACAAAGGGATGAAACTCACGAACGTTGCATTCTGAATTAGTTTATTTCTCCCCCCACCCTTTGTGGCTGCATGCATGTATCACGCACATGTATTGCCTATCAACTGATAAGATTGATTGGAAAGATGATATAAATTTTGAATCTGTTCATATTTGTTGTTGTTTCTGTCTGGTTTAAAAGTCAAAGAATACGTTATACGTCTCCTTTCTCCTTCTCTCCTGGCCTTTCCTTCCTTTCTTCTTCAGACCATATTTTTCTACTTTTTAGTTTTGTGTAGTTGTTTTGGAGAAAGATTTGCATCCAATAAAATCTGTGAAAGACAAAACGATTTGGGATTTTTTTTATTGTCTGTTTTGAAATAGTCTATCTGTTTGAGCAAATAGGAAAAATTGAAAATTCAGGCAAATGATTTGCTCACAAAATGGGAAACTTAAGCTTTTTTCCGTAACGTTTTAGAACAGAAGATAATATTTTATATATTATCTAATTTTACAATATAAATAAACTATACGAGCTCCATATTGGAAAATTCTAATATATATATTGCAGGAAGGAGGGGCCAAGGGCGAACGCCTGCAAAAACGTCCCCTCCTATAGAAGGAGAAGAAGAAAGTCGAAATCAAGGCCCAAAGCTTTCGAGATGCGCCTGAAATACTGAAGGTCATAGACAGTGGGAAAGATGAATTGAGGAAGATTGTTCCAGCGTTGACTAGTTGCATAGATGAAAGAATGAGAACACTGATTAACCCTTACGTTAGAGAGTTGGACAGAAAAGGGATGAGAATGTGTTGAAAGTCTCATACTGAATGTTCTTAAAAGAGGAGGCATGCAGTTAGAGAGTTCAGAACAGCAGTGTCGGTTATAATAGCGATTAGGGCCGGATTTAGGAGTGTCGGAGAACCCTAGGCAGTAGGACTGTGGGGACCCCTGGTCTGGGAAGTGATATATAGAGAACCCCGGGCAGGGCAGTGATCATCTAATTACAATAGCTCTCACTTCTCCATGCCCACTAGAATCTGGACTTCACAGCACGATTTTTTATTATTTAAAACACAAACACAAAAGTATATCACATAACAATTTTATATGCCTGCGGATATAGAAGTGACTTACAACTGAACAAGAGCATGCCAGACAAGTGAAAAAGAAATTGCGCTTATTACAATGTATGTATGACAAAAGCAACAGCAACTACAATTTACACTACAGTACAGCATACTGTCAATTATTATAGACCAGACATTTTGTTAAAGGCCCGGCACATTGCGAACCTTGGATCTGGCAAAGTCATTAATGAGCTCGTCGAAGTTTACCTCACGCAAAATGTCATATTCTATACTCATTAGTGCTAGAAAGGTGAGCCGTTCCTGTGTCATGGTTGTGCGAAGTCTATTCTTAAGGTGTTTCATTTTCGAAAACGAACGCTCACTACTGCAGTTGGTAACCATCAGCACGAGATACATACGAAATGTTATTTCTACATTAGGAAACACATTTTTAACACGTTTATCAGGAATCAACATGTACCGAAGGCGGTCACGATGTCTTCAGGACTGAGCGTTTCCAGTTGATCCAAGAAACCAAACTGAGAAGAAATTAGTTCATAAGCAGAGAGCTTATGAACTACATGAAAAGATAAATGTGAAAGCATGGATATCTAGCCAGATACATAAAAATTTAAATTGTGGCTAATTAGCCTAATATAGGGTGGTACACCTTAACCAATAAATTGTGAATTTAGAATTTTTGGTATATACTTAATGATACCATTTTCTTATATGTAAAACAAAATATTATATAAAATTGTTCTAAATATAATGCTAATAATTACTCATATTTGTAGTTTGGTTATGAGATTTATTTTGTGAACCGAATTTTGTTTGTGCATATACTAGACTGCTTTTGGATAGATTAAACTTTTATAATACGATTATCTTTTACTTTTCAGATTCAAGAATTGCGGTAATTCTGCCGTTACAGCTTATCTCTAGGTCAATGTTGTACACAATAACACGAACGTTGATCACCTCATACAATGAGTGGGTTGCGGGTGGCACCCTTGGCAACATGTTACGTCATAGAAGGGTTACGAGAAGATTCATTAAAGCTTAGTGAAACTTATTAATCAATTTTTATTTATCAATTATTTATTTTAGTTATCAATTACTCAATTTCCACAATTATGTTTGATTGCGGTTATGACTCCGAGTCTGACCTATTATAAACACCATAACAAATATGTTTTGGAACAGTTTTGTGGGGCGGGCCACTTTTGTGGGGTCCCCTGGGCAGCTTCCCAGTCTGACTTTTCTAAGAAAGAACATAACAGTAAACAAGAATATTAAGAGAAGAGGAAGGATTGAGTTGAGGGGATAGTCGTGTGGAAGATTGTGACGAGTAGACATGAAGGAACTGAGTTTCTGAGTCAGTGAAAACCACAAGGTTTTCTCTTCCCAAATCAGAGACGGTTGAAAGATAAGAGGTCAGGTGCATCATAACTGGCCTACGCGAAGCATGGAGTGATTTGGGTGCTTTGTTAAACGAGCTGAGAAGTGAAGAGTGGAATCATCGGCATAGGAGTGAATAGGACAGAAGGTGCGACTTAAAAGATCATTGATAAATTAAAAGAAAAGAGTGGGTGACAAGACAGAACCCTGAGGAACACTACTATTAATAGCTTTAGGCAGTGCGTTTTTTTCTGGCGGTACGCAACGGTACGCAGTGAGGGCACTATTTTCAAAAAATAAAATTATCCGTTATTTTCTCTACCCCCCCTAGGAGTCCGTCAAACCTGAATACCGGCACCTTTTTTCTAGAAAAAAGACACTGGCCTTCGGAGAAGAACAGTGGCCTCCTACAACCGCAAACACAGATTGGCCAAAAGGAAATCACAGATGAAGGCACAGATAAAAGGATATAAACCTAAGGAGGGCAGTTTGAAAATTAAAGATTTGTGCCAGACTCTATCGAAAGCTTTGGATATGTCTAGCGCAGTAGAAAAGGCTTCACCGAAATCCCGAATGGAGGATGACCTAGAGTCAGAGAGATATGCAAGAAGATCGCCAGTCAACCGTCCCTTGCGAACCCATACTGACGATCTGAAAGAAGATCGTGAGAAAAAGGTGTTTAAGAATCTCCCTATTAAGAATAGATTAAAAAACTTTAGAAAGGCAAGAAATCAAAGCAATTGGACCATAGTTGGAGGGTTAGAGTGATCACCCTTCTTGGGGACAACCTGAATGAAAGCAAACGTCCATCAAGAAGGAAAAGTACCAGATCAAAGACAAAGACGAAAGAGTTTGCCTAGGCAGGGTGTCAGTACAGAAGCACAGTTCTTAAGAACAACAGGAGACACCATCAGGACCGTACGCCGTCCTAGAATTGACCCCAGATAGGGCAGAAAGAACATCTTTAGAAGAGATTCTAATTTCAGACATAGTAAAGTCAGAGGGAGAAGGAGATGAAGGAACAACACTGGAATTATTCAGGTTGGAGTTGGAGACGAAAGTTTGAGCAAAGAATTCAACTTTATCAGGAGAAGAGACAGCAACTAAGCCGTCGGAATGAAAAAGAGGAGGGAAAGAAGAAGAAAAGTTGTTGGAGAGGTTCTTGGCTGGACGCCAGAAAGAGCGAGACGAATTAGAAATGACTAGATTTTCACATTTTTGTCTGATGAAGGAATTTTTTGGTGAGTTGAAGAACAGATTTTGCATGATTCCGGGCAGAAATATTAGCTGAGTGAGAGTCAGGAGTTGGAGAACGATGGTACCTTCTGAAAGCCTCCTTTCTGTTGCGATTAACATTAGGAAAAACAACGTTGGACCAAGTTTTTTGGAATTAGTAGTAGCAATAGAATATGAAATGTACGCCTCCATGCCTGAGAGAATCACCTCCGTGATGCGCTCAGCACACTCGGGGGTGGCCCCAGCTACGGAAGCAGTAATCATTCCATGGGAAATCAGAGAAGTACTGCCTAAGGGCCTCCCAATCAGCGGCGGTGAAGTGCCAAAGGAAGGGAGGATCGAAGGGCCGAATTGGAGCGATAGGACAGGAAACAGATGTGCAATAGTGATCGGAGGAGCCCAGTAGTATGTGAGAAAAATGTTAGTGTAATGCAATTGCATGCAAAATGATCAGTAATTGCAACAATGGTCTTTAGACCCTCCAAAGGGGGTGAGAGGGTATGCAACATCAGCTCCCCCTAAAAAAATATATATATACACCGGGTGTCGACAAAGTCCCGTTCTGGTTTTAAAATTATATTACATGTAGTTTTTTGCATTTTGTTGCTTAACTAATTGAGTTTTTTTACTGATTTACAGGTTGTAATCTGAGTGTCAAGTTGCTCTTGATAGGAGTTTGAACGAAAATGGCGACTACACAGAAGAAAGCTCAGTGTGTAATCTGGTTTGTAAAGCATGGGCTATTTGCACTTTATACTCGAAAAGATGTAATCTTTTGTGTACAACTTTGTGTACCGTTGATCTTGGTAGCTGCAGTTCACTTGAAGCACGACGAATAGACTTTCCAGGGCTGCGTTGGAACGTCTCTTGGACGAGTCTTGGCGAGTCAATCACACTTCTTGTCTCCCAAAACTCGAAAAACCACCTCCTAATGGAGTTTGGAGGGAGGATCCTTGCCATATTGACGGCGGTAATTCCGGTGAACAGTTGTCACTGATTTCGACTGCACAAACCAGATTACACATTGAGTTTTCTCCCGTGTAGTCGCCATTTTCGTTCAAGCTTCTTTCAATAGCAACTTGACACTCAGATTACAACCTGTAAATCAGGAAAAAAAAATTAGTTAAAAACAAAATGTAAAAAACTGCATTATTCTATCTCTTTTGGATTTATAATAAAATTTTAAAACCAGAACGGGACTTTGTGGACACCTGGTGTATATATACAGGGCGTCCCAAAAAAATGTATACACACTTTAAATAATTATAAAGGCAGTGTTTATTAAAATACATTTCATTTTCAAAATGTAATAGAATCTACAGACATTATTTAATTGTTTTGTCAACGCCTGTTGTCAAACTGACGTCCGTTCTGGTCCAGGCACTGCTGATAACGCGAAGCAATGGAATCGCAAACATCACGAAACATTTCGTTTGGTATTTGTGTGCATTCTCGTTCAATGGCTGCTCTCAAATCAGCGACTGTTGCAGGTTTTATAGCGTAGACTTTGTCTTTTAAGTATCCCCATAAAAAAAGTCTAGTGGTGTGAGGTCTGGTGAACGCGGAGGGTATTCTACGAAACCCTTCGTCCAATCCACATCCACATCGTGCCAAGTACCACTCGCAATACTCCACTCTTCGGTCCGGATCATCTTCATTAATAGCATGGATTAATCTTGGAATGTAACTTTTCCATTGACAGCGCTTCAAAATGCGTTGGACAGACGATTCTGAAATTCCTACCTCACGACTCGCTTGCCGCACAGATTTTCTTGGACTTTGGTGATACGTTTCCAGTACTCTTTCTTGCTTTGTGGGGCTTGTCGATGTCCGTGGTCTTCCGGAACGCTTCTTGTGGACATTCTGAACAGTTCCATCGGCTTCAAACTTATCTCTAATTCGAGTGATGGTAAGTCGCGTTGGTGGATCTGTTTGAAACTCCCTCCTAAACTGTCTTTGCACTTCAACTGCGTTTTCACACTTCCAGTAGCATTTTAGAATGAATTTCCTTTGTTAAAAGCTTAGTCTGACTGCCGTTATTAATTCTAATGGGTTTAACTTGGAAAGAAAGAAACATCAATTGAGCTATCAGCTGTTAAAGTGTGTATACATTTTTTTGGGACGCCCTGTATATATGAGTTCCGGTGGTGCAAGGGTGGAGGATATAACTAATAGTGTTGACCATTTTACAGACGGTACCGCCGAGGACACAACGTATGTTATTCATGTCGGTATTAATAACGTTTTAAATTCTAGATCGGAAGAACTGCTGGCTAGGTACAGGTAATTACTAGAGCGATTAAAGGAAAAAACTAATAAGATTGTTTTAACAGGTATACTTCCTCGAATTATCCAACGTAACGATTTCTACAGCAAGGCGACCTATATTAACAATAACCTAAAGTCTCTTTGCCAACAGGAAGGAGTGCATTTTGCGAATTTTTGAAACAATTTCTACGGCAGGAGGGACTTGTTCCTCGGAGATGGACTTCATCTTAATGACGTTGGAGCTGCGCGTTTAGGAAGACTATTTCATAATACTGTCTCTTCTTTTCAGGCTGCCGTAACTCGAATGGTCCCAGCGTAAATTCCACAAATTTCCCCTGCGCTCGCGAAGGTGTCGCAATTACAAACAATTTGAAGGTTCTATCCTTAAATGCTCGTAGCCTACGAAATAAAATAAACGAAATTTTTTCTTTAATTGCTTGTAAAGACTATGATGTAATTGCGATAAATGAATCGTGGCTTAGCACTGAAACACGTGACTTTGTAGGGGAGTATCAAATTAGAGGTTATAGACTTTTTGTTAAAAACAGAATAGGTAGGCGAGGAGGCGGTGTTATGTTGTACAGTATATCAAAGATAATATTGCGAACGTTATAGAAGTAAAGTACACAATTCTAGAACCGATAGATTCGACTATAGCAGAACTTAAATTGAACGATTTCAAACTTCTTGTTGCGGTTATATATAGGCCCCCTAATCAAACAGCTGATACGGACGAAGCGTTATATCGTGAACTAAAGAGAATAATAGGTAGTGAGCAGGCTTTAGTTATGGGTGACTTTAATTGCGCCAATATAAATTACGATACAATGCAGGGAGACGCGGAAGGTAATCGTTTAGTTAATTTTCTCGAGGATAGCTTTCTTATTCAAAAGGTTGAGGAACCTACGAGGTTGGACAGTATTTTAGATTTAGTAGTAACTACGGATGATAGGCTAATTACTGATCTTCAAGTAATAGAACCGTTAAGCAATAGCGATCACAATATGGTAGAGTTTGTCCTCTCAGTAAGTCACTCGAATCCAGCTAACTCGACTAAAATTCCTAACTTCCAGCACGCAGACTTTTGTAAATTTCGAAATAAATTGTCACACGCCAATTGGGAAAACGTAATGGGGAACTCCAACGCAAAACTAATGTGGGAATCGTTTGAAACAGTATTTAGGACTATAAATGAGGAATGTGTACCGTACAAAATTAAGCGTGCGAAAGTAAATAACAAGCCCTTGTGGTTTACTTCTGGAGTAGGAGATATTATAAGGAGTAGAGATAGGACTTATAGGCTACATAAGTGCGATAAAGACAATTTGTGGTTACGAAACAACTACATATCTCTAAGGCGTGAAGCGAAAAGTGTGATAAAAAAGTCCAATCGTGAATTTGAAATCTCCATAGCTCGTGACGGTAAAGAAAATCCCAAGCGATTCTTTCAATACGTCAACAATAGAAATCCAGTAAAAAGTGTCTTGGGGCCGTTGAAAAATGTTAACGGAGATCTAGTTTCTGAAAACAAGGAAATGGCTACCTTGCTAAACGAATTCTTTACGTCAGTTTTTATTATAGAAGATGTAACGAATACCCCAACGGTCATAGACATAATACTCTTTGATAATGGTAATATTTTGGATAATATTGTGGTTAGTGAAGGGAAGGTAATGCGCTATATTGATAAAATGAAAACGCGTAAATCAGGGCCGGATTCCATATATCCCATACAACTAAAAGAATTAAAAGATAGCATTGTTGTGCCGCTAACAAAGATTTTTAATGCGTTTATTTCTGAGGGGTGAGTACCAGATAATTTCAAGTTAGCAAACGTAACACCTATCTTTAAGAAAGGCGATAAAGGTGCGGCGGGAAATTATAGGCCAATCAGTTTAACGTCTGTTGTAGGTAAGCTACTGGAATCAATAATTAGGGATCGTATAGTCGAACACAGAATTGCATAACTTAGTTAGAAATAAGCAGCACGGTTTTAGGCGAAACAAATCTTGCTTGACTAATCTTTTAGAATTTTTTCAAAGCGTGGTTGACGTTTACGATAGTCATCGGGCGGTTGATGTAGTGTATTTAGATTTTCAAAAAGCGTTTGACACCGTACCGCACAAAAGACTCATTGAGAAAACTAAGGCTCATGGAATCAGGGGTGTAGTAATAAATTGGATGGAAGAGTGGTTGCGAGGTAGGAAACAGAGGGTGGTCGTTGGTGGAGCGGAGTCATGTTGGGCTAATGTAGCGAGTGGTGTTCCTCAGGGTTCTGTATTGGGCCCCTTGCTTTTTCTTATATATATTAACGATTTAGATGTCGGCCTAGTTAGTACAGTTTCAAAGTTTGCGGATGACACGAAGCTGGGTGGTATCGCGATTAATGACGAAGATAGCGGTAAAATCCAGGAAGATCTGAATAAAATCGTTGATTGGTCAGTCACATGGCAAATGAGATTTAACGTCGATGAGTGCAAAATTTTACATATAGGTTCGCGTAACGGTAATTTTGCGTATAGTATGTCAGGGAAAGAGTTGATAAGCGTAGAGCAGGAAAAAGATTTAGGAGTTATAGTCACTGGTGATTTAAAAGTAGCGAAACAAAATACAGCAGCGGTCAATAAAGCGAACAAAGTGTTAGGTTTTATAGCTCGGAATTTTGAGTACAAATCGCGCGATATTATAGTTCCTCTTTATAAATCATTAGTTAGACCCCATTTGGAGTACGCGATCCAATTTGGAATCCGCATATGCGGAAAGGTATAGACAAAATCGAAAGAGTTCAAAGATGAGCAACTAAGATGATTCCGTCGCTTAGGTCAAAGTCGTACGAGGATAGGCTTAAAGAGTTAAAATTGACTACACTCGAGACTAGGAGGCTAAGGGGTGATCTAATCCAGGTTTTCAAAATTCTGAATGGGTTCGATAACTTAGACAGAGATAGCTTTCTCGAAATATCTTAATATAATAGGACTAGAAATAACGGGTGTAAGTTGACAAGTAGAAGGTTCGAGATAGCAGTTGCCAAAAACTTTTTTACGCATAGAATAGTAAATAGCTGGAATAGTTTGCCGGTAGAAGTAATTAGTAGCACGTTTATAAACATGTTTAAAAATCGATTAGACGCATATGTTGATAGATTGGATATAGTTTAAGGTAGTAAAATTAAGGGTTGGATAAGATAGATTTTCATTCTCTTTCCATTAAAGATCACAATAACCAGACTAGAGGTCATAGTATGAAATTATTTGGCCAAGATGTAGAACAAATTTAAGAAAACATAGTTTTACAAGTGTTGTGGGATATAGGGAGGCAGCATCTTGGGTTAGGGATACTCTCTGTCCTTACACATCCCATTTAAAGAGATTCCTCTGCCGAGTGGTGCGCCCCATAGTACTGTGAGGTATCGAAAAACTCATGATCTTCACTTGCCCCACAAACACCTTTAAATGGGAGACCCAAAATGGGTGCACACACATTTCTACATTACTGTACAGTCTTTACAGCCACACCTACACTTTTCCTCCTAAGTATATATATTGTAATGTTTATGGTTGTAAATTGTGACTTGGTCCGCAATTGATATGCACCGTGACTTATTTTTGGTTGGCAAGGTACTGGTATTGATGGATACCATAATGAAATTGACTGGATTCTTTGGATCTGATATATTTGCATGTCGGTTATAAATAGATATAGAGTGTAACATATTTGTGGATAGTAGTCTATTATGACTTGATCCTCTGGATCCAGAGATTCTATCTTTAGTTTTAAATTGATAATTATTTAGTTTTGTAAAAATTGGTTGTTGCCAATGTACAGGCAGTTTTTACATAGTGGAGCCACCTCGATGGGCCGAAGTGGCCCCTAGTGTGCCCACTATAAAAATTTCATATGTTCTTATGTTCTTTGTGGTTCGGAACCCACGTAAAATTGTAGGTCCCCTCCGCCACCACGGAGGACATGCACAATACACAATTACGAACACAGTTAGGTAGACCAGCCATGAGTGGATCCTAGGGTCTTTGTTGGTCTGAAACATTATAACATATATGTATAGAAAAAGTAAAACTTCTTTATTAAGACGTGTATGTGTGTCTGTATGAAGAAGGTCGGAGTTAGACCCTCGAAAGGGGAAGTGGGTAAACTAACCTAACAGGGATAATAAAATACAAGAAGGAAAGAGAAGAAGAGGAGGAGAGAGAAGATTCTTTCGTGGGCATATCGCATCGCATAATGGAGTCTTCACAAGCCATCCTGGATGGCTTTAGCACCACAGCCATTTGGCATAGGAGCCAGCCAATCGTATGGCGTAATCGGCTGCCAGAGAGTTTCTTTAGAGGGTAAGCAGCCAGAGAATATAACCACTCGCCTTAGTTTAGTGACTTATATATACTGTACATATATAGGCTAACTGGTGCCGCATCACAACTCGCAACAAATTCTTAAAGTAAGTTCTTATACACACTCTGTATAATGTACGTATATACAGTATATATCTATCTATCTATCTATCTATCTATCTATCTATATATATATATATATATACATATATATACATATATATATATTATCATTGTTATTATTAAGATAATGAACCATTAATTCAGTTCTATTCATTTAATTACGCTTCACCTGGTCGCAACAAAATAAGTTAATTCCGGAATATTACTATTGTGTAGGTTAAATATATTAGGATCAAAAAAATATATTTAAGCACATATCTGCTTTGTCTTGGTTGCCTAGGTTTATGCTTTCGCGGCAAAGAGGAAACTTGTCACTCCACCTTAGAACATCCAGGCATTGTGCTAAATTTCTTTCCCAAGATGTAAAAAATAGTATAAAATAATGTCGCTTCGTATTTCAATCAGATCAAACGAAGAGCACAATAATATGCAGTCACGCTTTAAGCTTTAATAATTGACAAGAATAACATGGTATGAAAGTATACCTAAAGTATTTAATTTAGCTTCTAAAATCAAATTTGTATTATTCATAAAACGCATGATGTTGAGAGCCTTTCCTAACCTCTCTCTCTCTCCATATATATATATATATATATATATATATATATATATATATATATATATATATATATACTGTTTATAACGTATATTGATTAATTAAGTCTCGTTCGCACCCAAGCTGATAACTCGGATCCAGCGATGTATGAGAGATTCGTTGACAACCATCGGGACACTTCGGTGCCAAAGTCCTTGAGAACAACTTGAAACCTATGACCTCCCGATCTGCTTTTCGACGCCACTTTGACCCTATGATATTCGTACTGATAATTTGAAGCAAATTCTAAAAACACTTCCTCGTATGAATTTAAAAATAAACACACACACACACACACACACACCCACACACACACACACACATGTAGTTGAGTCCCGTCCCCATAGTAATAGTGAAAAGAAGGCTGTATTTCTTGTACATTCGTATAGGATTAATGAATTTCGTGCTCATATGCTAGAAACACTCAGTGGAAACTTCTTGCAACGTTATTTAACGAATCAATTAAAGGATGTTTAAAAACAATTAAATACAAAATTTTAATAATTTAATTAAACTAAATATTCGTTTTACGAGTTTGTTCCATCAAAAAACCCAAAAATTTCAAATATCATACAAAATTGCTAATGGCTTACACCAGTGTGCACAAACTTTTTTGATGGGAGGGCCAAGCGAAGAAAATAACTAAATGTATTAGCCTACTTACTTTCCATCTAAGTCATAAATTGGGTCACTTTTATATTCAAACTTTTTCATTGAATTGAAAAGACCCGTGGGGCCACTGAAAAGACCCGTGGGGGACACATTTGGCCCGCGGGCCAGGGTTTGTGCATCACTGGCTTACACTAAGTGCATTCTTGGAGGAAAATCTAACATTATTCATTTTTACAGCGACGTTTTGGCATTAAATTCTACTTTAACATTAATTTTCACCTTACACTTTCTTTACTAAAGACACCTTAAACTGCGTAGGACCCCGCACCCCTAAACAACTATGACAGCATGAGTGCAAGCGACCGTGAAGACTTTATCGGTGTCTTTTTTCGAATATAAACTGGCTAATAACTTAATTAGTAAGAATTTCAAATTAACTCCACTTAACTAGTAATAATAACGATAATAATAATAATTATAAAATAATAATCAAAGGTTTCTGGAAATATACCCATTATATAAAATCAGAGATGTCATAAAAATGTGTAGGCATACCGTATCGTCACTCTGATCAGAAAATATCACTTTGTATGCCT
>JAJOZX010001775.1:522500-552500 GCA_023014485.1 Bathynomus jamesi
TGACGTGCGAGGCTAGATTTCCTTATCAACACATTCCCCCTTTGCCCCCCCCCCCACTCAAGACTGACACTCACATCTACACTCACACATTATGTTAAGAAGAAAGTAGCAAATAATTTAGAGGTTCCTAATATACATAAAAATAAATATAAAATAGAAAAAAATATAGATTGTTTCATTAAAGAAAATGTTCGGCCACTGAGTCTTATAATTTGGCCATGGTGTGTGTGTATATATATATATATTATATATATAATATATATGTTAAACACAGACCGTGCATGGAACAAGGAACTCTTCTGGGAAAATTAAATCCACTATAGTGGATTTAATTTTCCCAGAAGAGTTCCTTGTTCCATGCACGGTCTGTGTTTAACATATAATGTTCTCAGGGAACCATTCTGAGTTTGTGTATATATATATATATATAGTCATGCGGTTTGCTTCTACAAAGCTTCAATTTAATATTTAGGAGAAATCCAATGACAAGGAGGAATGTAAATGCCATGAAAAGTCTTCTTTAATGCGCAACGTTTCGAGCAATACGCTCATCATCAGGCTAGATAATAACAATATGAAATTAGAATCAATAAATAAATGTGAACAAGACAAAATAATTTCTATAAAAAGACTAAAAGAAGAGGGTTAAATTCAAAGTTATAAAAATTTACATATAAAATTACAAGAAATTTAAAAGCTATTTTTAAATTACATATAGTAAATTTGAAATTAGTACACTGGAATAATTAACATTAATACAATGGAATAATTAACACTACGAACCTTTCAATGCTGGTTCCGAGGCACGAGTAATTTAAAACAAAACAAAACAGGAAACAAGCTATGGGTTGGGCGGTTGGAGTTATAAGTTAGGGGAGGGGGGATTATAAAAAATTGTGGAGGGGGAGGGGAGTTGGGGAGGGGGGTTTATAAAAAATTTAGAGGGACAGCTGAGGAATCCACGTTTAGAGAAGGGGTCAATGTTTTAATATAAAGAGATTCCAAAATTCTAAGTGAGTTAGGACAAGAATTACAACCGAGAATTTTAAAATTATCTAAAGTGACATCAGTTTTACATTTTATACTGTGTTCCCGAATACTGGAGGCTTCTTTTTTATTTAAAATTTTACCTGTTCGGCAACTTATTCCCATATGCGAATAAAATCTAGTCCTGAGGGAGCGCACGGTGCTGCCAATGTAAGTACCAAGGAGACACCTTGGGCAGGTAAATAAATATACAACACCGCTACGCAACGAATCAGGAGTTCGATCCTTCGCTGAGAAAGAGCTACCTAAAGACATTTTGTTAATAAATATAATGCGAAAATCAGTATGATAGAAAAATTTTCTTAACAACTTTGTAAATTTAAGTTTAAATTCTTTATTCATGGGACCCATTTCAGGTACCAGGAAATATTTTATATCTTTAGGCACTGAAATACAGGAAAGTTGAGGGCTATAAACATTATTTAAGAAAGATCTTATTAGTTTATCTACATATTGAACAGGAAAACTATTATTGGTAAAATATGATCTTAAATTATTAAATTCATCGTTTAGTAAGGTAAAACTAGAGGTCAAATTATATCCTCTGAACAAGAGAGTTTTAATACACGACATCTTATAGTTAAAATCAGTAAAACTAAAGAAATTCATGCCCAAACCAGTAAAAGTGGGTTTCCTGTAAACTGATGTAGTAATAGAATCACCTTTTTTCGAAATTAAAAGATCTAAAAAGGGAAGGGAGCCATTTTTCTCAGTTTCCATTGTATAAGTTATATTGGGGTGCAGAGAATTTAAGAAGTTAAAAAATTGTTGCGCTTGTACAGCATTATCAAAAACAGCTATCGATTCATCAACGAAGCGTCGATAGAAAATTGGTTTACAATGGGTGGGAAATTGTCTAAAAATTACACTTTCTAAATGAGTCATAAAAAAATCAGCTGATAGAGGTCCGACGGGTGATCCCATCCCAACACCATCAATTTGTTGGTAAACCTTATTATTGAAAGTAAAATAACATTGCTTAAAAACCAATTCTAAAAGTTTCTTAAAATAAGACCATGAAAAACCATGAAAACTATCATCAGAGCTAAAAACCCTATCTAAAATAATGGCAATAGTTTCTGATACAGGTACATTCGTTAAAAGCGACTTTACATCAAAACTGACGAAAAACTTTTTTGAATCGAAATTCTTACTAAGAAGATCTTTTTGAAATTCATAAGAGTTATTTATAGTATAAGCATTTTTCGCAAAAGGTGACAGGAGACCAACAACAAATTTTGACAATTGAAAGGTAGGTAAGTTATACGAAGCTAAAATAGGACGGAGAGGTGTTCCAATATAACTTATACAATGGAAACTGAGAAAAATGGCTCCCTTCCCTTTTTAGATCTTTTAATTTCGAAAAAAGGTGATTCTATTACTACATCAGTTTACAGGAAACCCACTTTTACTGGTTTGGGCATGAATTTCTTTAGTTTTACTGATTTTAACTATAAGATGTCGTGTATTAAAACTCTCTTGTTCAGAGGATATAATTTGACCTCTAGTTTTACCTTACTAAACGATGAATTTAATAATTTAAGATCATATTTTACCAATAATAGTTTTCCTGTTCAATATGTAGATAAACTAATAAGATCTTTCTTAAATAATGTTTATAGCCCTCAACTTTCCTGTATTTCAGTGCCTAAAGATATAAAATATTTCCTGGTACCTGAAATGGGTCCCATGAATAAAGAATTTAAACTTAAATTTACAAAGTTGTTAAGAAAATTTTTCTATCATACTGATTTTCGCATTATATTTATTAACAAAATGTCTTTAGGTAGCTCTTTCTCAGCGAAGGATCGAACTCCTGATTCGTTGCGTAGCGGTGTTGTATATTTATTTACCTGCCCAAGGTGTCTCCTTGGTACTTACATTGGCAGCACCGTGCGCTCCCTCAGGACTAGATTTTATTCGCATATGGGAATAAGTTGCCGAACAGGTAAAATTTTAAATAAAAAAGAAGCCTCCAGTATTCGGGAACACAGTATAAAATGTAAAACTGATGTCACTTTAGATAATTTTAAAATTCTCGGTTGTAATTCTTGTCCTAACTCACTTAGAATTTTGGAATCTCTTTATATTAAAACATTGACCCCTTCTCTAAACGTGGATTCCTCAGCTGTCCCTCTAAATTTTTTATAAACCCCCCTCCCCAACTCCCCTCCCCCCTCCACAATTTTTTATAATCCCCCCTCCCCTAACTTTAACTCCAACCGCCCAACCCATAGCTTGTTTCCTGTTTTGTTTTGTTTTAAATTACTCGTGCCTCGGAACCAGCATTGAAAGGTTCGTAGTGTTAATTATTCCATTGTATTATGTTAATATTCCAGTGTACTAATTTCAAATTTACTATATGTAATTTAAAAATAGCTTTTAAATTTCTTGTAATTTTATATGTAAATTTTTATAACTTTGAATTTAACCCTCTTCTTTTAGTCTTTTTATAGAAATTATTTTGTCTTGTTCACATTTATTTATTGATTCTAATTTCATATTGTTATTATCTAGCCTGATGATGAGCGTATTGCTCGAAACGTTGCGCATTAAAGAAGACTTTTCATGGCATTTACATTCCTCCTTGTCATTGGATTTCTCCTATATTATATATATATATATATATATATATATATATATATATATATATATTGTTGTGCGCAACCCTCTTATTTATGTGGTGCCCACTCTTTTCCGTTTTCACTTCACTGACACCATTTATGTCGTGCGCAACCCTTTAATTGATGTGGTGCGCACCTTTTTTCTATTGCAACTTATTTCTTACGCGCGTGCGTGTTCTTTTCATTCAGGATGACTCGGCCTATCCACTCGGATGGTCCTTTAATTTGATATGCGTCAGTTCCTTCGGCTTACTGAAAGCCTACTTTGGATTTCAAACTTTAAATGTTAAGTTACCCTCAGCTTACAAGAGAGGCCTATTGCAAGGTAGCAAAAACGACACATGCCCTCTTATAAAGTTTATTAAATTTCACTCAAATTAGTACATAAATTCAAAGCAATAGGCTGATGTATGATTACCAATTTTGCTTACAATAAAATCCACTGATTAATTTAAAGAAAATGTTCACAAGTATTTTAGTCTAAAAAGTCATTTGTATAGAGGGATTTTTATTTTATTTTCGTGTAACAAAACAATTAGCACTAAATGAACTTGTCGAAATCGACGAAGGAATTGGAAAAATTTCTTACTTACACCCAGCTGGAAAGTTATTCTCGACTGTTCTGCGTAAGGGCCGCAGATTTATTTCCAGAAAAAAAAGTCAGTCCGTTCAATTAGGTTTCCTCGTACAATAACGGAAGGGTTATGTAACACTTCCCTGGCTTCCCCACAAGCCCACTCCAACACAGGATCGGGAATGGTTTCTGAGGAACCCTAATATGACGTAAACTTCATGTTGAACATTCGATGCAACACAGAAAAATTTAAATTTAAAAGGAATCTCGCCAAGTTCCCATTTTGCTGGTCGTTAACAATAAGTTCTTATGTAAGTTCGCGTACATAAACGGATTCAAAATTAAGTACAATCGTGAGACAGTTCTAATTCAACTTAGCAACGTCCTATTACACCACAACTTCTAAAGAATTATTTAAGCCACTCTTAACTTTCGGAGGAACGACTACAACTGATTTGAAACTCTAAGTTGCACCTCAGGATTACAAGAACTCCTCCCTTTGGTGTCTAAAGGGCCTATCAAAACCATTTTCATTACATGACATCATTCGTACAAATATTACTGATCTTCTATTGGCTCTAATCTCAACTTCGTTAAATTCTACGCTCCGCGTTTCTTAAAGAAATTTTCAAATTAAAATTTAAAATTTAAAAATTAAAACTCAAAATTAAAATTTTAAATTTTCTCTCGAGGGTTTCCCTCCGACGAAACCAAGAATAACCAAACCGAAACTTTACAAGGTTCAAAATGAAACGGACCCTTGTTCAGCTATATTCTCCCCTTTCGTACTCAACCATAAATCTAACCAAGACTGTCAAACACCAATTTCTCTTCTCTGATTACACACTCAGCCTTTGGCTATACCCAGGGTACCGGCACTCTTTACTTTGGTCGGTGTTCGTTTTAAAAGATTTAAATTTTCACGCGAAATTAAATCGATTTCAAAATCTGATAATAAAACCCACTCTAATAGACAGAGTTTATTTCCATAACAGTTTCGATGACCACTGGCATCCTCTTCGGGTGGATACAGAAGAGGATGCCAGTGGGCATCGAAACTGTTGTGGAAATAAACTGTGTCTATTAGAGTAGGTTTTTATTATCATATTGTGACTTTCACGTAGAAAAAATTGAAGTTTTTTTTATTTCAAAATCACTTCACTCTTTCTTTCTACCCTTTTTATTTACATTTTGATATGAGATTTTCGCATAGAAATTGACCGTCACAACAATATATATATATATATATACACCCTGGCCAAATATATATATACGGAAGAGTGATTTTTTTTTTACCATTCTCCAGAGCAGAATCGGCTGTGCTACTTTTCCAAGCTGTAGACAACGGCACGCTTCTTACTAAGCAAAGGATTGATAGCGTTTGTTGATTTATACAGCCGAAGCAATGAACGCTAGGGTACCCTCACATTGCTTTACACACCAACTGTAAGTGGAAAACTATATGTTCGTATTTCAACTCTGCGTTTTAGATCAAAGCGCTTAAGTTTACCTTATACATTTCCCTCTACTTATTTCTGATTTTTTATGGTCTGTATGTTAACCCGTCCGTCTATCTATGGCCTTGGGCGGTTCGAAGTTGGTGGGGGTTCTGGTTAGGTGGCAGCAACGGATTTGTTACTCTGGAGTATCTGGTACCGTATAGGGAATCGCAGTAGTTTCTCTTATACAGGGTGTCCATAAGTGATTACCCTCATTAAAGCATGCTATAACTTTTAAATAAACACTCGTATTCAAACAGTTTTAATCATAAGTAGAAAACATACAAAGTTTTGATACATAGTTAATGAACTTAATAAGCTTCCACATGTGCACCCCTAGTGACACGTAAAATGTAAAATGTCGTAAAATATCTCTTTTCCGCAACTGTGTACCTGGATATGTTCACTAATTACGCCACCCCCAGCTGCAGGACAGGCAGCCAACTGTCATCTTCCAACAAGATGGGGCACCCCCTCACTGGGCGCATGTTGTTCGTGAAACTTTCGACGCAACATTTCCAAATCGATGGATTGGCAGGGACGGGCCAATCCCATGGTCCCCAAGATCACCAGACATTACCCGCTGGATTCTTTCTCTGGGGTCATGTTAAAGATTTGGTTTATACAACAGTTGTTCCAGATATCAGGACATTGCGAGAACGCATTACGGATGCAATTGCAACAGTTAACCCACAAATGTTGGAAAATGTGTGGCGTGAGTGTGAATACCGTCTTGACAGTTTACGTGCCACTAGAGGTGCACATGTGGAAGCTTAAGTTCATTAACTATGTATCAAAACTTTGTATGTTAATCTACTTATGATTAAAACTGTGTTTGAATACGAGTGTTTATTTAAAGTTATAGCATGCTTTAATCAGGGTAATCATTTATGGACACCCTATACTACTCTCCGATTTCTTCTCGGAGTGGATCGGAGGATTCTGTGGAGCTTACTAAATTTTCTGATGGTTCCCCGATTCTTCTTGTAACGTATCGGGAAATTATTTTCTCCATTCAAGACTAAGTTCTCTGAAGAGAGCAAGGCTCGAAGAAGACAAAGATATTATTTTACTGTAGTTTACTGCTAAAATGCTACAGGTAATGCTCAGCCTCTAAGTTAGATCAGACAATCAGAAAGAATATTGGAGAAATTTCATGGGCTTATATACTGAAATTTTTAATGACATCATTATTATTTAATGCTGATCTGTTTTGTTTTGTATTCTCAATAGGCTGATTTACTTTGCAAAATATTTAAAGACAAGGTAAATAGTTTACACTGGTCTACAGCCAAAATGCTTCGGAAATAAAAGTAGTCAATCTTTACTAATTTTGGGTCACTGAATACGAAAATGATGCCTAAAATTGCCAATTGGCTCTATTTATAAAGATATCAGGCAACCCTGCACCCTACTAACTGGACTGCATCTGTCGCGTAATATGTAGACGCCTGTGAGACATCGACGCATTGAATCTACTGCGCATGCGCGTAGTTATATTTTTTATTTTAATAAATTAATTTAAATATATACATATAGTATATATACAGTAAAATGTAATTTTAAATTTATTTATTACATTATGTATTTGTAAATTATTTATTAAAAAATAGATTGGATCATTTTAACATATTGCTTCCCATAATGTTTATGATATTAATATAAATGGAATACTAACCTAAGTTAACCTTACCTAATTTAAAATTATTAAAATGCAATGTAATTACATTAATTTATTAAAATAAAAAAATATAACTACGCGCATGCGCAGTAGAGTCAAGGCGTTGATGTGTCACAGGCGTCTACATATTACGCCACAGCATCAGTTCATTCGCGGAAGTCATACAGTGCACCCTTGTCAAACTCTTTTTAGTGTTTGCTTTTGAAACTGAATTTTTTTCGGCCTAATTTGAACAAAGATGCCTGTAATTGCGTGAAGAATTGCGTGGAGAATTGACTTTTGCATCACAAAAGCGTGCTATAACCGCCGTGATTAGGAAAGCCTATCACCTTTATTTTGGCTGTAAGATTGGAGATCAGGACAAGAGCTGGGTCCCACACATATGCTGCAATACTTGTGCAACAAACCTTCGCCAGTGGTTGAATCGGAAAAGGAAATCTATGCCTTTTGCAGTGCCAATGGTGTGGAGGGAAACAACAGATCATGTCAGCAATTGTTACTTCTGCATGGTGCCTCCAGTCAAGAAAGGTATTTGCAAGAAGAAAAAGTGGATTTTACAATATCCGAATATACCCTCTGCTATACGCCCGGTACCTCACGGCGAAGGACTACTCGTTCCTGAGCCCCCACACTCATTCTCCCTGGAGTCAGAGGACGAGGAGAATGAAGGAACCTGCGAAATTTGTGAGCCTTCAACTTCACAAGACCCTGAATTTGTTTATAACGTGACATCTTCTAAACCGCACATGATAACTCAGAATGAATTAAACGACCTTATCAGAGATTTAGAACTGCCAAAGAGTAAGGCAGAGCTGTTGGGCTCCAGATTGCAGCAGTGGAATCTCCTCGCTGAAAATGTTAAAGTGTGTAAGTTTCGTGACCGTCAAAAAGATTTTGTCCCATTCTTCATCATGGAAGGTGACCTTGTAGCTTGCAACGACATCGATGGTCTGATGGCAGCTCTCAACATTATTCACAATCCTGATGAGTGGAGACTGTTCATTGATTCATCGAAGTTGAGTCTAAAAGCTGTTTTGTACAGTTTCAAAGTTTGCGGATGACACGAAGCTGGGTGGTATCGCGATTAATGACGAAGATAGCGGTAAAATCCAGGAAGATCTGAATAAAATCGTTGATTGGTCAGTCACATGGCAAATGAGATTTAACGTCGATGAGTGCAAAATTTTACATATAGGTTCGCGTAACGGTAATTTTGCGTATAGTATGTCAGGGAAAGAGTTGATAAGCGTAGAGCAGGAAAAAGATTTAGGAGTTATAGTCACTGGTGATTTAAAAGTAGCGAAACAAAATACAGCAGCGGTCAATAAAGCGAACAAAGTGTTAGGTTTTATAGCTCGGAATTTTGAGTACAAATCGCGCGATATTATAGTTCCTCTTTATAAATCATTAGTTAGACCCCATTTGGAGTACGCGATCCAATTTTGGAATCCGCATATGCGGAAAAGTATAGACAAAATCGAAAGAGTTCAAAGATGAGCAACTAAGATGATTCCGTCGCTTAGGTCAAAGTCGTACGAGGATAGGCTTAAAGAGTTAAAATTGACTACACTCGAGACTAGGAGGCTAAGGGGTGATCTAATCCAGGTTTTCAAAATTCTGAATGGGTTCGATAACTTAGACAGAGATAGCTTTCTCGAAATATCTTAATATAATAGGACTAGAAATAACGGGTGTAAGTTGACAAGTAGAAGGTTCGAGATAGCAGTTGCCAAAAACTTTTTTACGCATAGAATAGTAAATAGCTGGAATAGTTTGCCGGTAGAAGTAATTAGTAGCACGTTTATAAACATGTTTAAAAATCGATTAGACGCATATGTTGATAGATTGGATATAGTTTAAGGTAGTAAAATTAAGGGTTGGATAAGATAGATTTTCATTCTCTTTCCATTAAAGATCACAATAACCAGACTAGAGGTCATAGTATGAAATTATTTGAGCCAAGATGTAGAACAAATTTAAGAAAACATAGTTTTACAAGTGTTGTGGGATATAGGGAGGCAGCATCTTGGGTTAGGGGATACTCTCTGTCCTTACACATCCCATTTAAAGAGATTCCTCTGCCGAGTGGTGCGCCCCATAGTACTGTGAGGTATCGAAAAACTCATGATCTTCACTTGCCCCACAAACACCTTTAAATGGGAGACCCAAAATGGGTGCACACACATTTCTACATTACTGTACAGTCTTTACAGCCACACCTACACTTTTCCTCCTAAGTATATATATTGTAATGTTTATGGTTGTAAATTGTGACTTGGTCCGCAATTGATATGCACCGTGACTTATTTTTGGTTGGCAAGGTACTGGTATTGATGGATACCATAATGAAATTGACTGGATTCTTTGGATCTGATATATTTGCATGTCGGTTATAAATAGATATAGAGTGTAACATATTTGTGGATAGTAGTCTATTATGACTTGATCCTCTGGATCCAGAGATTCTATCTTTAGTTTTAAATTGATAATTATTTAGTTTTGTAAAAAATTAGTCGTTGCCAATGTACAGGCAGTTTTTACATAGTGAAGCCACCTCGATGTGCCGAAGTGGCCCCTAGTGTGCCCACTATAAAAATTTCATATGTTCTTATGTTCTTTGTGG
The DNA here is from genome assembly GCA_023014485.1 of Bathynomus jamesi. NCBI lineage: Eukaryota > Metazoa > Arthropoda > Malacostraca > Isopoda > Cirolanidae > Bathynomus > Bathynomus jamesi. The sequence continues at coordinate 532,549 of JAJOZX010001775.1, forward strand.
TTCGGAACCCACGTAAAATTGTAGGTCCCCTCCGCCACCACGGAGGACATGCACAATACACAATTACGAACACAATTAGGTAGACCAGCCATGAGTGGATCCTAGGGTCTTTGTTGGTCTGAAATTTATAACATATATGTATAGAAAAAGTAAAACTTCTTTATTAAGACGTGTATGTGTGTCTGTATGAAGAAGGTCGGAGTTAGACCCTCGAAAGGGGAAGTGGGTAAACTAACCTAACAGGGATAATAAAATACAAGAAGGAAAGAGAAGAAGAGGAGGAGAGAGAAGATTCTTTCGTGGGCATATCGCATCGCATAATGGAGTCTTCACAAGCCATCCTGGATGGCTTTAGCACCACAGCCATTTGGCATAGGAGCCAGCCAATCGTATGGCGTAATCGGCTGCCAGAGAGTTTCTTTAGAGGGTAAGCAGCCAGAGAATATAACCACTCGCCTTAGTTTAGTGACTTATATACTGTACATATATAGGCTAACTGGTGCCGCATCACAACTCGCAACAAATTCTTAAAGTAAGTTCTTATACACACTCTGTATAATGTACGTATATACAGTATATATCTATCTATCTATCTATCTATCTATCTATCTATATATATATATATATATACATATATATACATATATATATATATTATCATTGTTATTATTAAGATAATGAACCATTAATTCAGTTCTATTCATTTAATTACGCTTCACCTGGTCGCAACAAAATAAGTTAATTCCGGAATATTACTATTGTGTAGGTTAAATATATTAGGATCAAAACAATATTATATTTAAGCACATATCTGCTTTGTCTTGGTTGCCTAGGTTTATGCTTTCGCGGCAAAGAGGAAACTTGTCACTCCACCTTAGAACATCCAGGCATTGTGCTAAATTTCTTTCCCAAGATGTAAAAATAGTATAAAATAATGTCGCTTCGTATTTCAATCAGATCAAACGAAGAGCACAATAATATGCAGTCACGCTTTAAGCTTTAATAATTGACAAGAATAACATGGTATGAAAGTATACCTAAAGTATTTAATTTAGCTTCTAAAATCAAATTTGTATTATTCATAAAACGCATGATGTTGAGAGCCTTTCCTAACCTCTCTCTCTCTCCATATATATATAATATATATATATTATATTATATATATATATATATATATATATATATATACTTGTTTATAACGTATATTGATTAATTAAGTCTCGTTCGCACCCAAGCTGATAACTCGGATCCAGCGATGTATGAGAGATTCGTTGACAACCATCGGGACACTTCGGTGCCAAAGTCCTTGAGAACAACTTGAAACCTATGACCTCCCGATCTGCTTTTCGACGCCACTTTGACCCTATGATATTCGTACTGATAATTTGAAGCAAATTCTAAAAACACTTCCTCGTATGAATTTAAAAATAAACACACACACACACACACACACCCACACCCACACACACACACACATGTAGTTGAGTCCCGTCCCCATAGTAATAGTGAAAAGAAGGCTGTATTTCTTGTACATTCGTATAGGATTAATGAATTTCGTGCTCATATGCTAGAAACACTCAGTGGAAACTTCTTGCAACGTTATTTAACGAATCAATTAAAGGATGTTTAAAAACAATTAAATACAAAATTTTAATAATTTAATTAAACTAAATATTCGTTTTACGAGTTTGTTCCATCAAAAAACCCAAAAATTTCAAATATCATACAAAATTGCTAATGGCTTACACCAGTGGTGCACAAACTTTTTTGATGGGAGGGCCAAGCGAAGAAAATAACTAAATGTATTAGCCTACTTACTTTCCATCTAAGTCATAAATTGGGTCACTTTTATATTCAAACTTTTTCATTGAATTGAAAAGACCCGTGGGGCCACTGAAAAGACCCGTGGGGGACACATTTGGCCCGCGGGCCAGGGTTTGTGCATCACTGGCTTACACTAAGTGCATTCTTGGAGGAAAATCTAACATTATTCATTTTTACAGCGACGTTTTGGCATTAAATTCTACTTTAACATTAATTTTCACCTTACACTTTCTTTACTAAAGACACCTTAAACTGCGTAGGACCCCGCACCCCTAAACAACTATGACAGCATGAGTGCAAGCGACCGTGAAGACTTTATCGGTGTCTTTTTTCGAATATAAACTGGCTAATAACTTAATTAGTAAGAATTTCAAATTAACTCCACTTAACTAGTAATAATAACGATAATAATAATAATTATAAATAAACTCATTAGCGGAAATAATAATAATCAAAGGTTTCTGGAAATATACCCATTATATAAAATCAGAGATGTCATAAAAATGTGTAGGCATACCGTATCGTCACTCTGATCAGAAAATATCACTTTGTATGCCTAACGACTTCTCCAGAGGTCACGACAATCTAAAGCGAACTACAGTGAGCGGCAAAAAAATCGGCCCACTTTGAATATCGTGAAAAGCAAAAAAGTGGGCAAGCTTCTGTTTATAAAAGTTTTAAAATTCGAAAATATAGTCTATAAGGCAACCAAATAACGAGACAAAACAACGTCAGCTGCGTACACACTAGCTGTAACGAATTTTCGACTTCTTTTAAGAATTCGACAGTCTGACATTCAGTTGCTCTTAGACTGCTAGTGCCACTTTTTTCTTCCGCAAGTGGGAGTAGGCATTTGCGTTTAGTAACAGATAGACTTCGAATTCTTTGGGCTTCAGAAGTGGACATTTACAATAGATTTGAGTGCCGTGAACGTCGCAAGAGTCGTTGCCCTAATTGAAGATGGTCGGAGCCAGCGTTATGTCGCCGATACGCTAAGAATTCCAAGAACAACGGTTCGACGTGTCTACCAACGTTATGTGGAGACAGGATCGCGCTGAACATCTGCCCGTGACGATCGTTTCATCGTCTTGAGTGTTTTGCGAGATCGTCGCATGACTGCCACAAACATCCGCAATGAGCTGCAAAGGTCTCGAGACGTCAGTGTATCGGAGCGAACCGTTAGAAAGAGACTTATGGAAAGTGGCTTACATGCTAGACGTCCAGCAATGGAATTGCTCCCACACCACCGCAATGCTCGTCTTGCTTTCGCTCGTAAGCATGTCAATTGGACTATGGTCCAATTGGGACGAGTATTGTTCACGGACGAATCAAGATTTAATCTTCGAACATCCGATGAACGGGAAAGAGTGTGGAGAAGAACAGGAGGAAGATTCGCTCCGTGCACTTTTACGGAGAGAGTTGCTTTTGGAGGAGGCTCAGTCATGGTCTGGGTGGTATCACTCCAAAATCGCGCACAGAGATTGTCGTTGTTGGTGGTGGGTCATTGACGTCCGCAAGATACGTGGAAGAGTTCTTGCTGGAGTATGTGGTCCTTTTGCTCCTTTCGTTGGCGAAGATTTCCTTCTACAGCACGATAACGCTAGACCCCATGCGGCAAGAGCCGTTAGCGATTTCCTTGACGAAGCTGGAATTCGTTGAATCGAGTGGCCTTCCCGAAGTCCGGACCTGAACCCCATAGAACATCTGTGGGACACGATGGGACGGCGTCTTAGGGCTCGTCTAGTAGCCCCTAACACTCTACAGGAGCTACAACAAGCTTTAACTGAAGAGTGGGAGGGAATCCCACAAGATGTGATCGCTGATCTCATTCATGGGATGAATCGACGAGTGGCTGCAGTCATTCAAGCTCGTGGAGGCAACACCTCTTATTAACCCTGAATCACAAGTTGTTGGTTTTTTTTTGTTTCATTGTTTTTTTTCTTAATTTTTTGTTTTTGTCGAAATCTTTGTTTTTTGAGTTACGATTTTTTTGTACAGTATTTTTTGACAAAAAATTGTATTAAGCAGGTGTTTGAAGATTTTTTAATATCCTCATAGACTAAATTTTCGAATTTTAAAACTTTTATAAACAGAAGCTTGCCCACTTTTTTGCTCCTTTGCGATATTCCAAGGGGCGATTTTTCTGCAGCTCAGTGTATATTTATTTCGAAAAATGCCAATTTGAAACATCTAGTATTTGCTTGGTATAAAAGCAGCTTGAACCAAATTTTCACTTGTATAAAATCAGGCCTAAGGGTCAGACTTTTAAAACAATTTTTCTACCATTCTTAGATAAAATTTGTACTGTGGTAGCATAGACACGTTCTCAATCTAGTTTTATCGCACAGCACACAATCAATATCCTACTAAAAAATTCGGCTCTGTACCTCAAACCTCTAAACAATTCTGATTACGTTTTAAGCGCATGTTTGCCAGAGGTCCTTATACATGTAAAGAAGAATCGAGAGAGAGAGAGAGAGAGAGAGTAATTCTCTCGTGCTGATATATATAATCTCTTAAAAGCAAACTTGAGTGCTAACTATACAATTTCAAAATATATGTCTAATAATTTTTTTGGAATTTTGGAATTTATTTATGTAGTAGTCTCTAATAACAGTTTATATATACACACACATATATATATATATATATATATATACATATATATATATATATATATATATATATATATATATATATATATATATACACACACACACACACACACATATATATATATATATATATATATATATATATATATATATATATATATACACACATATATATATATTATATACACACACACACACATATATATATATATATATATACCAGTGACGTAGTCGAGACCACCAAGTCCGAGACTGAGACCGAGACCGAGACCTGATCCTGTGAGACCAAGATCGAGACCGAGATCAAAGGTTCGAGATCGAGATCTACCTACCGAGATCGAGACCCTTAAAATTCGAGACCGAGATCGAGACCAAGCTCATGCCCTTTCAATTTGTTTTACACTACTATGGAAATTAGACTATGTTAAGTATGTTAATAAACTAATAACTACTTTCTCAGATGTAGTGTGTTGAATGCAAAAAGTGTAGCCTATAAATTAACAAATGAATATACAGGGTGTACATAAAATCAGGATCTATTTTTGTGAAGCACTTGGAAATTATATGGAATTCAATCATAAAATGATAAAGTGGTAACATTTATTAAATAATTAAGAGTAGGATTCGACGTGACGCCCAACAGTATCCCTGCACAGCTCAAATCGTTCCGCAGCATTTTTAAACACATTCTGGAACATTTGCGGGGGTTATGTTATCTGCAGCAGTTCGTATACGTGTACGTAAGTTTTCAAGACTCGTAATCTTCGTCTGATAGACGTGCGATTTGATAAAGCTCCATGCAAAGAAATCCAAAGGGGTTAAATCTGGTGATCTCGCTGGCCAAGGTCTGTTGCTTCCGCGTCCGATCCAGCGATTTGGAAAACGTCCATTACATAATCCTGAACAATTTTGGCATAGTGACAAGGAGCACCATCATGTTGATAGACGACGGTACTAACAATCCTATCCCCGTCGTCTATCAACATGATGGTGCTCCTTGTCACTATGCCAAAATTGTTCAGGATTATCTAAATGGACGTTTTCCAAATCGCTGGATCGGACGCGGAAGCAACCAAAGACCTTGGCCAGCGAGATCACCAGATTTAACCCCTTTAGATTTCTTTGCATGGAGCTTTATCAAATCGCACGTCTATCAGACGAAGATTACGAGTCTTGAAAACTTACGTACACGTATACGAACTGCTGCAGATAACATAACCCCGCAAATGCTCCAGAATGTGTTTAGAAATGCTGCGGAACGATTTGAGCTGTGCAGGGATACTGATGGGCGTCACATCGAATCCTACTCTTAATTATTTAATAAATGTTACCACTTTATCATTTTATGATTGAATTCCATATAATTTCCAAGTGCTTCACAAAAATAGATCCTGACTTTATGTACACCCTGTATATATACGTACTTTTTATTTATTTACTTCTTTTATAACTGTTACAGAAGGTTTAATGAACGTACCCACTACTCAGTTTGACTTGTGCATTTATTTAAAACATGATAGGTGCTCATTACACTTAAGGAACATCAGCATGCTCAGAAGATCTGCTGAAGTTCGACTTCTGTGGGGCCTCATTATCATGCCTCCATGGCTAAATACACGCTCAATTGGAGCACTAGAGGCAGGCACTGTTAAAACAGTCATGGCAATATTGGCCAGTGATGGGAATTTATCCCTTTTCTGGTGCCAAAACTTTATTGGAGAGCAGTTGTCTAAAATATGAGATTCATCGATCTCTAAGAGGTACCGCCGCAACTGTTCCCTGCGGTTCAAAATATTCCCAGTTTCAACGTTCTTCTGCTTGGACCGATAGCTTTGATATTTTGTCATTAGTCTCGGAACTTTGGTTTGACTCTGTTTTATTTCGTCATCGCTGCTGTGAAATGAGCGCTGTCGAGTTATTCTATGCTTTATTGAATTTATCGGTACTGTTTTCTTTATGCTGTATTTCTTGCATTATTTTTGTGTGAAGCATTTTATTTTTTCAAATACATATTGGATGGGAGGATAATCGTTTTTATCACGCCACAGAGGTTGACACGCCGTTTGGCAACACTAAGTGGCCTTATAGTATATACTTATATATATAATATATATATAATTCTCTATTTAGTGTTTCCATTTTCAATAAAATTAATCTGACGGGGGGCGAGGGGGGTCAATTTTTGTTGTAGCGCTAACCTAAAAAAAATCCAGACCCACACCCCCCGGCAAGACAAACGTGGCAACTCAAAACAGGGTGACTGATTAGTGAATACCTAGAGTCCCTTACTTTTACAAACTTTCATAAACATTCTGAATTGTGTCTGTTCAACCAAGCCACCATCATGAGTATGCCAATAACATGTATTTTTCATTACGGTCTCGAGAGGTCTCGAAAGGTCTCTGGGAGAAAAACCGAGACCGCGTCTGTCGAGACCGAGATCGAGACCGAGATCTAAATAGCGGAGACCGAGATCGAGATCGAGATCTGCAAATTGGGTCTCGAGATCGGTCTCGAGACCGAGACCGATCTCGAGACCTACATCACTGATATATACTGTACATACCCTGTCGAAATTATTAGACATACTGACGAGATGACGAGACTGACGAGATTCTTCGGACAATTGATTGAGACACATTCAGTTTACGCGCTATCTCTCTTTGTGAAAAAGTATCGGCAATCAATGAACCACTAATCCGCGCCTTTTTATGAGGTGTAATATCACACAATCGGCCCATATTATCAATTAGAACAAGAACAAAGAAAATAGCTCTACAAATCTGAAAAGCAGCAAGGCTCAGTTAAAATCTCACACACTAAACTGAAGTAGAGCATAAAAAAGTATATTAATTTAAGCAAATTTAAGCTTCTTTGTGAAACAACATCCAATCAATGTAAAGAGTGCTTTGAAACTGAAATAAATGGTAAACAACACAAAACATTACAGATGACGTGCGAGGCTAGATTTCCTTATCAACACATTCCCCCTTTGCCCCCCCCCCCCTCAAGACTGACACTCACATCTACACTCACACATTATGTTAAGAAGAAAGTAGCAAATAATTTAGAGGTTCCTAATATACATAAAAATAAATATAAAATAGAAAAAAATATAGATTGTTTCATTAAAGAAAATGTTCGGCCACTGAGTCTTATAATTTGGCCATGGTGTGTGTGTATATATATATATATATATATATATATATATATATATATAGTCATGCGGTTTGCTTCTACAAAGCTTCAATTTAATATTTAGGAGAAATCCAATGACAAGGAGGAATGTAAATGCCATGAAAAGTCTTCTTTAATGCGCAACGTTTCGAGCAATACGCTCATCATCAGGCTAGATAATAACAATATGAAATTAGAATCAATAAATAAATGTGAACAAGACAAAATAATTTCTATAAAAAGACTAAAAGAAGAGCGTTAAATTCAAAGTTATAAAAATTTACATATAAAATTACAAGAAATTTAAAAGCTATTTTTAAATTACATATAGTAAATTTGAAATTAGTACACTGGAATAATTAACATTAATACAATGGAATAATTAACACTACGAACCTTTCAATGCTGGTTCCGAGGCACGAGTAATTTAAAACAAAACAAAACAGGAAACAAGCTATGGGTTGGGCGGTTGGAGTTATAAGTTAGGGGAGGGGGGATTATAAAAAATTGTGGAGGGGGGAGGGGAGTTGGGGAGGGGGGTTTATAAAAAATTTAGAGGGACAGCTGAGGAATCCACGTTTAGAGAAGGGGTCAATGTTTTAATATAAAGAGATTCCAAAATTCTAAGTGAGTTAGGACAAGAATTACAACCGAGAATTTTAAAATTATCTAAAGTGACATCAGTTTTACATTTTATACTGTGTTCCCGAATACTGGAGGCTTCTTTTTTATTTAAAATTTTACCTGTTCGGCAACTTATTCCCATATGCGAATAAAATCTAGTCCTGAGGGAGCGCACGGTGCTGCCAATGTAAGTACCAAGGAGACACCTTGGGCAGGTAAATAAATATACAACACCGCTACGCAACGAATCAGGAGTTCGATCCTTCGCTGAGAAAGAGCTACCTAAAGACATTTTGTTAATAAATATAATGCGAAAATCAGTATGATAGAAAAATTTTCTTAACAACTTTGTAAATTTAAGTTTAAATTCTTTATTCATGGGACCCATTTCAGGTACCAGGAAATATTTTATATCTTTAGGCACTGAAATACAGGAAAGTTGAGGGCTATAAACATTATTTAAGAAAGATCTTATTAGTTTATCTACATATTGAACAGGAAAACTATTATTGGTAAAATATGATCTTAAATTATTAAATTCATCGTTTAGTAAGGTAAAACTAGAGGTCAAATTATATCCTCTGAACAAGAGAGTTTTAATACACGACATCTTATAGGTAAAATCAGTAAAACTAAAGAAATTCATGCCCAAACCAGTAAAAGTGGGTTTCCTGTAAACTGATGTAGTAATAGAATCACCTTTTTCGAAATTAAAAGATCTAAAAAGGGAAGGGAGCCATTTTTCTCAGTTTCCATTGTATAAGTTATATTGGGGTGCAGAGAACTTAAGAAGTTAAAAAATTGTTGCGCTTGTACAGCATTATCAAAAACAGCTATCGATTCATCAACGAAGCGTCGATAGAAAATTGGTTTACAATGGGTGGGAGATTGTCTAAAAATTACACTTTCTAAATGAGTCATAAAAAAATCAGCTGATAGAGGTCCGACGGGTGATCCCATCCCAACACCATCAATTTGTTGGTAAACCTTATTATTGAAAGTAAAATAACATTGCTTAAAAACCAATTCTAAAAGTTTCTTAAAATAAGACCATGAAAAACCATGAAAACTATCATCAGAGCTAAAAACCCTATCTAAAATAATGGCAATAGTTTCTGATACAGGTACATTCGTGAAAAGCGACTTTACATCAAAACTGACAAAAAACTTTTTTGAATCGAAATTCTTACTAAGAAGATCTTTTGAAATTCATAAGAGTTATTTATAGTATAAGCATTTTTCGCAAAAGGTGACAGGAGACCAACAACAAATTTTGACAATTGAAAGGTAGGTAAGTTATACGAAGCTAAAATAGGACGGAGAGGTGTTCCAATATAACTTATACAATGGAAACTGAGAAAAATGGCTCCCTTCCCTTTTTAGATCTTTTAATTTCGAAAAAAGGTGATTCTATTACTACATCAGTTTACAGGAAACCCACTTTTACTGGTTTGGGCATGAATTTCTTTAGTTTTACTGATTTTAACTATAAGATGTCGTGTATTAAAACTCTCTTGTTCAGAGGATATAATTTGACCTCTAGTTTTACCTTACTAAACGATGAATTTAATAATTTAAGATCATATTTTACCAATAATAGTTTTCCTGTTCAATATGTAGATAAACTAATAAGATCTTTCTTAAATAATGTTTATAGCCCTCAACTTTCCTGTATTTCAGTGCCTAAAGATATAAAATATTTCCTGGTACCTGAAATGGGTCCCATGAATAAAGAATTTAAACTTAAATTTACAAAGTTGTTAAGAAAATTTTTCTATCATACTGATTTTCGCATTATATTTATTAACAAAATGTCTTTAGGTAGCTCTTTCTCAGCGAAGGATCGAACTCCTGATTCGTTGCGTAGCGGTGTTGTATATTTATTTACCTGCCCAAGGTGTCTCCTTGGTACTTACATTGGCAGCACCGTGCGCTCCCTCAGGACTAGATTTTATTCGCATATGGGAATAAGTTGCCGAACAGGTAAAATTTTAAATAAAAAAGAAGCCTCCAGTATTCGGGAACACAGTATAAAATGTAAAACTGATGTCACTTTAGATAATTTTAAAATTCTCGGTTGTAATTCTTGTCCTAACTCACTTAGAATTTTGGAATCTCTTTATATTAAAACATTGACCCCTTCTCTAAACGTGGATTCCTCAGCTGTCCCTCTAAATTTTTTATAAACCCCCCTCCCCAACTCCCCTCCCCCCTCCACAATTTTTTATAATCCCCCCTCCCCTAACTTATAACTCCAACCGCCCAACCCATAGCTTGTTTCCTGTTTTGTTTTGTTTTAAATTACTCGTGCCTCGGAACCAGCATTGAAAGGTTCGTAGTGTTAATTATTCCATTGTATTAGTGTTAAATATTCCAGTGTACTAATTTCAAATTTACTATATGTAATTTAAAAATAGCTTTTAAATTTCTTGTAATTTTATATGTAAATTTTTATAACTTTGAATTTAACCCTCTTCTTTTAGTCTTTTTATAGAAATTATTTTGTCTTGTTCACATTTATTTATTGATTCTAATTTCATATTGTTATTATCTAGCCTGATGATGAGCGTATTGCTCGAAACGTTGCGCATTAAAGAAGACTTTTCATGGCATTTACATTCCTCCTTGTCATTGGATTTCTCCTATATATATATATATATATATATATATATATATATTATATATATATTGTTGTGCGCAACCCTCTTATTTATGTGGTGCCCACTCTTTTCCGTTTTCACTTCACTGACACCATTTATGTCGTGCGCAACCCTTTAATTGATGTGGTGCGCACCTTTTTTCTATTGCAACTTATTTCTTACGCGCGTGCGTGTTCTTTTCATTCAGGATGACTCGGCCTATCCACTCGGATGGTCCTTTAATTTGATATGCGTCAGTTCCTTCGGCTTACTGAAAGCCTACTTTGGATTTCAAACTTTAAATGTTAAGTTACCCTCAGCTTACAAGAGAGGCCTATTGCAAGGTAGCAAAAACGACACATGCCCTCTTATAAAGTTTATTAAATTTCACTCAAATTAGTACATAAATTCAAAGCAATAGGCTGATGTATGATTACCAATTTTGCTTACAATAAAATCCACTGATTAATTTAAAGAAAATGTTCACAAGTATTTTAGTCTAAAAAGTCATTTGTATAGAGGGATTTTTATTTTATTTTCGTGTAACAAAACAATTAGCACTAAATGAACTTGTCGAAATCGACGAAGGAATTGGAAAAATTTCTTACTTACACCCAGCTGGAAAGTTATTCTCGACTGTTCTGCGTAAGGGCCGCAGATTTATTTCCAGAAAAAAAAGTCAGTCCGTTCAATTAGGTTTCCTCGTACAATAACGGAAGGGTTATGTAACACTTCCCTGGCTTCCCCACAAGCCCACTCCAACACAGGATCGGGAATGGTTTCTGAGGAACCCTAATATGACGTAAACTTCATGTTGAACATTCGATGCAACACAGAAAAATTTAAATTTAAAAGGAATCTCGCCAAGTTCCCATTTTGCTGGTCGTTAACAATAAGTTCTTATGTAAGTTCGCGTACATAAACGGATTCAAAATTAAGTACAATCGTGAGACAGTTCTAATTCAACTTAGCAACGTCCTATTACACCACAACTTCTAAAGAATTATTTAAGCCACTCTTAACTTTCGGAGGAACGACTACAACTGATTTGAAACTCTAAGTTGCACCTCAGGATTACAAGAACTCCTCCCTTTGGTGTCTAAAGGGCCTATCAAAACCATTTTCATTACATGACATCATTCGTACAAATATTACTGATCTTCTATTGGCTCTAATCTCAACTTCGTTAAATTCTACGCTCCGCGTTTCTTAAAGAAATTTTCAAATTAAAATTTAAAATTTAAAAATTAAAACTCAAAATTAAAATTTTAAATTTTCTCTCGAGGGTTTCCCTCCGACGAAACCAAGAATAACCAAACCGAAACTTTACAAGGTTCAAAATGAAACGGACCCTTGTTCAGCTATATTCTCCCCTTTCGTACTCAACCATAAATCTAACCAAGACTGTCAAACACCAATTTCTCTTCTCTGATTACACACTCAGCCTTTGGCTATACCCAGGGTACCGGCACTCTTTACTTTGGTCGGTGTTCGTTTTAAAAGATTTAAATTTTCACGCGAAATTAAATCGATTTCAAAATCTGATAATAAAACCCACTCTAATAGACAGAGTTTATTTCCATAACAGTTTCGATGACCACTGGCATCCTCTTCGGGTGGATACAGAAGAGGATGCCAGTGGGCATCGAAACTGTTGTGGAAATAAACTGTGTCTATTAGAGTAGGTTTTTATTATCATATTGTGACTTTCACGTAGAAAAAATTGAAGTTTTTTTTATTTCAAAATCACTTCACTCTTTCTTTCTACCCTTTTTATTTACATTTTGATATGAGATTTTCGCATAGAAATTGACCGTCACAACAATATATATATATATATACACCCTGGCCAAATATATATACGGAAGAGTGATTTTTTTTTTACCATTCTCCAGAGCAGAATCGGCTGTGCTACTTTTCCAAGCTGTAGACAACGGCACGCTTCTTACTAAGCAAAGGATTGATAGCGTTTGTTGATTTATACAGCCGAAGCAATGAACGCTAGGGTACCCTCACATTGCTTTACACACCAACTGTAAGTGGAAAACTATATGTTCGTATTTCAACTCTGCGTTTTAGATCAAAGCGCTTAAGTTTACCTTATACATTTCCCTCTACTTATTTCTGATTTTTTATGGTCTGTATGTACCATTCTGAGCTCAATCCCATATATATATATATATATATATATATATATATATATATATATATATATGTTAACCCGTCCGTCTATCTATGGCCTTGGGCGGTTCGAAGTTGGTGGGGGTTCTGGTTAGGTGGCAGCAACGGATTTGTTACTCTGGAGTATCTGGTACCGTATAGGGAATCGCAGTAGTTTCTCTTATACAGGGTGTCCATAAGTGATTACCCTCATTAAAGCATGCTATAACTTTTAAATAAACACTCGTATTCAAACAGTTTTAATCATAAGTAGATAAACATACAAAGTTTTGATACATAGTTAATGAACTTAATAAGCTTCCACATGTGCACCCCTAGTGACACGTAAAATGTAAAATGTCGTAAAATATCTCTTTTTCCGCAACTGTGTACCTGGATATGTTCACTAATTACGCCATCCCCCAGCTGCAGGACAGGCAGCCAACTGTCATCTTCCAACAAGATGGGGCACCCCCTCACTGGGCGCATGTTGTTCGTGAAACTTTCGACGCAACATTTCCAAATCGATGGATTGGCAGGGACGGGCCAATCCCATGGTCCCCAAGATCACCAGACATTACCCCGCTGGATTTCTTTCTCTGGGGTCATGTTAAAGATTTGGTTTATACAACAGTTGTTCCAGATATCAGGACATTGCGAGAACGCATTACGGATGCAATTGCAACAGTTAACCCACAAATGTTGGAAAATGTGTGGCGTGAGTGTGAATACCGTCTACAGTTTACGTGCCACTAGAGGTGCACATGTGGAAGCTTAAGTTCATTAACTATGTATCAAAACTTTGTATGTTAATCTACTTATGATTAAAACTGTGTTTGAATACGAGTGTTTATTTAAAAGTTATAGCATGCTTTAATCAGGGTAATCATTTATGGACACCCTATACTACTCTCCGATTTCTTCTCGGAGTGGATCGGAGGATTCTGTGGAGCTTACTAAATTTTCTGATGGTTCCCCGATTCTTCTTGTAACGTATCGGGAAATTATTTTCTCCATTCAAGACTAAGTTCTCTGAAGAGAGCAAGGCTCGAAGAAGACAAAGATATTATTTTACTGTAGTTTACTGCTAAAATGCTACAGGTAATGCTCAGCCTCTAAGTTAGATCAGACAATCAGAAAGAATATTGGAGAAATTTCATGGGCTTATATACTGAAATTTTTAATGACATCATTATTATTTAATGCTGATCTGTTTTGTTTTGTATTCTCAATAGGCTGATTTACTTTGCAAAATATTTAAAGACAAGGTAAATAGTTTACACTGGTCTACAGCCAAAATGCTTCGGAAATAAAAGTAGTCAATCTTTACTAATTTTGGGTCACTGAATACGAAAATGATGCCTAAAATTGCCAATTGGCTCTATTTATAAAGATATCAGGCAACCCTGCACCCTACTAACTGGACTGCATCTGTCGCGTAATATGTAGACGCCTGTGAGACATCGACGCATTGAATCTACTGCGCATGCGCGTAGTTATATTTTTTATTTTAATAAATTAATTTAAATATATACATATAGTATATATACAGTAAAATGTAATTTTAAATTTATTTATTACATTATGTATTTGTAAATTATTTATTAAAAAATAGATTGGATCATTTTAACATATTGCTTCCCATAATGTTTATGATATTAATATAAATGGAATACTAACCTAAGTTAACCTTACCTAATTTAAAATTATTAAAATGCAATGTAATTACATTAATTTATTAAAATAAAAAATATAACTACGCGCATGCGCAGTAGAGTCAAGGCGTCGATGTGTCACAGGCGTCTACATATTACGCCACAGCATCAGTTTATTCGCGGAAGTCATACAGTGCACCCTTGTCAAACTCTTTTTAGTGTTTGCTTTTGAAACTGAATTTTTTTCGGCCTAATTTGAACAAAGATGCCTGTAATTGCGTGAAGAATTGCGTGGAGAATTGACTTTTGCATCACAAAAGCGTGCTATAACCGCCGTGATTAGGAAAGCCTATCACCTTTATTTTGGCTGTAAGATTGGAGATCAGGACAAGAGCTGGGTCCCACACATATGCTGCAATACTTGTGCAACAAACCTTCGCCAGTGGTTGAATCGGAAAAGGAAATCTATGCCTTTTGCAGTGCCAATGGTGTGGAGGGAAACAACAGATCATGTCAGCAATTGTTACTTCTGCATGGTGCCTCCAGTCAAGAAAGGTATTTGCAAGAAGAAAAAGTGGATTTTACAATATCCGAATATACCCTCTGCTATACGCCCGGTACCTCACGGCGAAGGACTACTCGTTCCTGAGCCCCCACACTCATTCTCCCTGGAGTCAGAGGACGAGGAGAATGAAGGAACCTGCGAAATTTGTGAGCCTTCAACTTCACAAGACCCTGAATTTGTTTATAACGTGACATCTTCTAAACCGCACATGATAACTCAGAATGAATTAAACGACCTTATCAGAGATTTAGAACTGCCAAAGAGTAAGGCAGA
Organism: Bathynomus jamesi; assembly: GCA_023014485.1. NCBI lineage: Eukaryota > Metazoa > Arthropoda > Malacostraca > Isopoda > Cirolanidae > Bathynomus > Bathynomus jamesi. Next base: position 548,081 of record JAJOZX010001775.1, read on the forward strand.
GCTGTTGGGCTCCAGATTGCAGCAGTGGAATCTCCTCGCTGAAAATGTTAAAGTGTGTAAGTTTCGTGACCGTCAAAAAGATTTTGTCCCATTCTTCATCATGGAAGGTGACCTTGTAGCTTGCAACGACATCGATGGTCTGATGGCAGCTCTCAACATTATTCACAATCCTGATGAGTGGAGACTGTTCATTGATTCATCGAAGTTGAGTCTAAAAGCTGTTTTGTACAGTTTCAAAGTTTGCGGATGACACGAAGCTGGGTGGTATCGCGATTAATGACGAAGATAGCGGTAAAATCCAGGAAGATCTGAATAAAATCGTTGATTGGTCAGTCACATGGCAAATGAGATTTAACGTCGATGAGTGCAAAATTTTACATATAGGTTCGCGTAACGGTAATTTTGCGTATAGTATGTCAGGGAAAGAGTTGATAAGCGTAGAGCAGGAAAAAGATTTAGGAGTTATAGTCACTGGTGATTTAAAAGTAGCGAAACAAAATACAGCAGCGGTCAATAAAGCGAACAAAGTGTTAGGTTTTATAGCTCGGAATTTTGAGTACAAATCGCGCGATATTATAGTTCCTCTTTATAAATCATTAGTTAGACCCCATTTGGAGTACGCGATCCAATTTTGGAATCCGCATATGCGGAAAAGTATAGACAAAATCGAAAGAGTTCAAAGATGAGCAACTAAGATGATTCCGTCGCTTAGGTCAAAGTCGTACGAGGATAGGCTTAAAGAGTTAAAATTGACTACACTCGAGACTAGGAGGCTAAGGGGTGATCTAATCCAGGTTTTCAAAATTCTGAATGGGTTCGATAACTTAGACAGAGATAGCTTTCTCGAAATATCTTAATATAATAGGACTAGAAATAACGGGTGTAAGTTGACAAGTAGAAGGTTCGAGATAGCAGTTGCCAAAAACTTTTTTACGCATAGAATAGTAAATAGCTGGAATAGTTTGCCGGTAGAAGTAATTAGTAGCACGTTTATAAACATGTTTAAAAATCGATTAGACGCATATGTTGATAGATTGGATATAGTTTAAGGTAGTAAAATTAAGGGTTGGATAAGATAGATTTTCATTCTCTTTCCATTAAAGATCACAATAACCAGACTAGAGGTCATAGTATGAAATTATTTGAGCCAAGATGTAGAACAAATTTAAGAAAACATAGTTTTACAAGTGTTGTGGGATATAGGGAGGCAGCATCTTGGGTTAGGGGATACTCTCTGTCCTTACACATCCCATTTAAAGAGATTCCTCTGCCGAGTGGTGCGCCCCATAGTACTGTGAGGTATCGAAAAACTCATGATCTTCACTTGCCCCACAAACACCTTTAAATGGGAGACCCAAAATGGGTGCACACACATTTCTACATTACTGTACAGTCTTTACAGCCACACCTACACTTTTCCTCCTAAGTATATATATTGTAATGTTTATGGTTGTAAATTGTGACTTGGTCCGCAATTGATATGCACCGTGACTTATTTTTGGTTGGCAAGGTACTGGTATTGATGGATACCATAATGAAATTGACTGGATTCTTTGGATCTGATATATTTGCATGTCGGTTATAAATAGATATAGAGTGTAACATATTTGTGGATAGTAGTCTATTATGACTTGATCCTCTGGATCCAGAGATTCTATCTTTAGTTTTAAATTGATAATTATTTAGTTTTGTAAAAAATTAGTCGTTGCCAATGTACAGGCAGTTTTTACATAGTGAAGCCACCTCGATGTGCCGAAGTGGCCCCTAGTGTGCCCACTATAAAAATTTCATATGTTCTTATGTTCTTTGTGGTTCGGAACCCACGTAAAATTGTAGGTCCCCTCCGCCACCACGGAGGACATGCACAATACACAATTACGAACACAATTAGGTAGACCAGCCATGAGTGGATCCTAGGGTCTTTGTTGGTCTGAAATATTATAACATATATGTATAGAAAAAGTAAAACTTCTTTATTAAGACGTGTATGTGTGTCTGTATGAAGAAGGTCGGAGTTAGACCCTCGAAAGGGGAAGTGGGTAAACTAACCTAACAGGGATAATAAAATACAAGAAGGAAAGAGAAGAAGAGGAGGAGAGAGAAGATTCTTTCGTGGGCATATCGCATCGCATAATGGAGTCTTCACAAGCCATCCTGGATGGCTTTAGCACCACAGCCATTTGGCATAGGAGCCAGCCAATCGTATGGCGTAATCGGCTGCCAGAGAGTTTCTTTAGAGGGTAAGCAGCCAGAGAATATAACCACTCGCCTTAGTTTAGTGACTTATATATACTGTACATATATAGGCTAACTGGTGCCGCATCACAACTCGCAACAAATTCTTAAAGTAAGTTCTTATACACACTCTGTATAATGTACGTATATACAGTATATATCTATCTATCTATCTATCTATCTATCTATCTATATATATATATATATACATATATATACATATATATATATTATCATTGTTAATATTAAGATAATGAACCATTAATTCAGTTCTATTCATTTAATTACGCTTCACCTGGTCGCAACAAAATAAGTTAATTCCGGAATATTACTATTGTGTAGGTTAAATATATTAGGATCAAAACAATATTATATTTAAGCACATATCTGCTTTGTCTTGGTTGCCTAGGTTTATGCTTTCGCGGCAAAGAGGAAACTTGTCACTCCACCTTAGAACATCCAGGCATTGTGCTAAATTTCTTTCCCAAGATGTAAAAATAGTATAAAATAATGTCGCTTCGTATTTCAATCAGATCAAACGAAGAGCACAATAATATGCAGTCACGCTTTAAGCTTTAATAATTGACAAGAATAACATGGTATGAAATATACCTAAAGTATTTAATTTAGCTTCTAAAATCAAATTTGTATTATTCATAAAACGCATGATGTTGAGAGCCTTTCCTAACCTCTCTCTCTCTCCATATATATATATATATATATATATATATATATATATATATATATATATATATACTGTTTATAACGTATATTGATTAATTAAGTCTCGTTCGCACCCAAGCTGATAACTCGGATCCAGCGATGTATGAGAGATTCGTTGACAACCATCGGGACACTTCGGTGCCAAAGTCCTTGAGAACAACTTGAAACCTATGACCTCCCGATCTGCTTTTCGACGCCACTTTGACCCTATGATATTCGTACTGATAATTTGAAGCAAATTCTAAAAACACTTCCTCGTATGAATTTAAAAATAAACACACACACACCACACCCACACACCCACACACACACACACACACATGTAGTTGAGTCCCGTCCCCATAGTAATAGTGAAAAGAAGGCTGTATTTCTTGTACATTCGTATAGGATTAATGAATTTCGTGCTCATATGCTAGAAACACTCAGTGGAAACTTCTTGCAACGTTATTTAACGAATCAATTAAAGGATGTTTAAAAACAATTAAATACAAAATTTTAATAATTTAATTAAACTAAATATTCGTTTTACGAGTTTGTTCCATCAAAAAACCCAAAAATTTCAAATATCATACAAAATTGCTAATGGCTTACACCAGTGGTGCACAAACTTTTTTGATGGGAGGGCCAAGCGAAGAAAATAACTAAATGTATTAGCCTACTTACTTTCCATCTAAGTCATAAATTGGGTCACTTTTATATTCAAACTTTTTCATTGAATTGAAAAGACCCGTGGGGCCACTGAAAAGACCCGTGGGGGACACATTTGGCCCGCGGGCCAGGGTTTGTGCATCACTGGCTTACACTAAGTGCATTCTTGGAGGAAAATCTAACATTATTCATTTTTACAGCGACGTTTTGGCATTAAATTCTACTTTAACATTAATTTTCACCTTACACTTTCTTTACTAAAGACACCTTAAACTGCGTAGGACCCCGCACCCCTAAACAACTATGACAGCATGAGTGCAAGCGACCGTGAAGACTTTATCGGTGTCTTTTTTCGAATATAAACTGGCTAATAACTTAATTAGTAAGAATTTCAAATTAACTCCACTTAACTAGTAATAATAACGATAATAATAATAATTATAAATAAACTCATTAGCGGAAATAATAATAATCAAAGGTTTCTGGAAATATACCCATTATATAAATCAGAGATGTCATAAAAATGTGTAGGCATACCGTATCGTCACTCTGATCAGAAAATATCACTTTGTATGCCTAACGACTTCTCCAGAGGTCACGACAATCTAAAGCGAACTACAGTGAGCGGCAAAAAAATCGGCCCACTTTGAATATCGTGAAAAGCAAAAAAGTGGGCAAGCTTCTGTTTATAAAAGTTTTAAAATTCGAAAATATAGTCTATAAGGCAACCAAATAACGAGACAAAACAACGTCAGCTGCGTACACACTAGCTGTAACGAATTTTCGACTTCTTTTAAGAATTCGACAGTCTGAC
>JAJOZX010001775.1:557500-762500 GCA_023014485.1 Bathynomus jamesi
ATACTGACGAGATGACGAGACTGACGAGATTCTTCGGACAATTGATTGAGACACATTCAGTTTACGCGCTATCTCTCTTTGTGAAAAAGTATCGGCAATCAATGAACCACTAATCCGCGCCTTTTTATGAGGTGTAATATCACACAATCGGCCCATATTATCAATTAGAACAAGAACAAAGAAAATAGCTCTACAAATCTGAAAAGCAGCAAGGCTCAGTTAAAATCTCACACACTAAACTGAAGTAGAGCATAAAAAAGTATATTAATTTAAGCAAATTTAAGCTTCTTTGTGAAACAACATCCAATCAATGTAAAGAGTGCTTTGAAACTGAAATAAATGGTAAACAACACAAAACATTACAGATGACGTGCGAGGCTAGATTTCCTTATCAACACATTCCCCCTTTGCCCCCCCCCCCCACTCAAGACTGACACTCACATCTACACTCACACATTATGTTAAGAAGAAAGTAGCAAATAATTTAGAGGTTCCTAATATACATAAAAAAAATATAAAATAGAAAAAAATATAGATTGTTTCATTAAAGAAAATGTTCGGCCACTGAGTCTTATAATTTGGCCATGGTGTGTGTGTATATATATATATATATATATATATATATATATATAGTCATGCGGTTTGCTTCTACAAAGCTTCAATTTAATATTTAGGAGAAATCCAATGACAAGGAGGAATGTAAATGCCATGAAAAGTCTTCTTTAATGCGCAACGTTTCGAGCAATACGCTCATCATCAGGCTAGATAATAACAATATGAAATTAGAATCAATAAATAAATGTGAACAAGACAAAATAATTTCTATAAAAGACTAAAAGAAGAGCGTTAAATTCAAAGTTATAAAATTTACATATAAAATTACAAGAAATTTAAAAGCTATTTTTAAATTACATATAGTAAATTTGAAATTAGTACACTGGAATAATTAACATTAATACAATGGAATAATTAACACTACGAACCTTTCAATGCTGGTTCCGAGGCACGAGTAATTTAAAACAAAACAAAACAGGAAACAAGCTATGGGTTGGGCGGTTGGAGTTATAAGTTAGGGGAGGGGGGATTTAAAAAATTGTGGAGGGGGGAGGGAGTTGGGGAGGGGGGTTTATAAAAAATTTAGAGGGACAGCTGAGGAATCCACGTTTAGAGAAGGGGTCAATGTTTTAATATAAAGAGATTCCAAAATTCTAAGTGAGTTAGGACAAGAATTACAACCGAGAATTTTAAAATTATCTAAAGTGACATCAGTTTTACATTTTATACTGTGTTCCCGAATACTGGAGGCTTCTTTTTTATTTAAAATTTTACCTGTTCGGCAACTTATTCCCATATGCGAATAAAATCTAGTCCTGAGGGAGCGCACGGTGCTGCCAATGTAAGTACCAAGGAGACACCTTGGGCAGGTAAATAAATATACAACACCGCTACGCAACGAATCAGGAGTTCGATCCTTCGCTGAGAAAGAGCTACCTAAAGACATTTTGTTAATAAATATAATGCGAAAATCAGTATGATAGAAAAATTTTCTTAACAACTTTGTAAATTTAAGTTTAAATTCTTTATTCATGGGACCCATTTCAGGTACCAGGAAATATTTTATATCTTTAGGCACTGAAATACAGGAAAGTTGAGGGCTATAAACATTATTTAAGAAAGATCTTATTAGTTTATCTACATATTGAACAGGAAAACTATTATTGGTAAAATATGATCTTAAATTATTAAATTCATCGTTTAGTAAGGTAAAACTAGAGGTCAAATTATATCCTCTGAACAAGAGAGTTTTAATACACGACATCTTATAGGTAAAATCAGTAAAACTAAAGAAATTCATGCCCAAACCAGTAAAAGTGGGTTTCCTGTAAACTGATGTAGTAATAGAATCACCTTTTTTCGAAATTAAAAGATCTAAAAAGGGAAGGGAGCCATTTTTCTCAGTTTCCATTGTATAAGTTATATTGGGGTGCAGAGAACTTAAGAAGTTAAAAAATTGTTGCGCTTGTACAGCATTATCAAAAACAGCTATCGATTCATCAACGAAGCGTCGATAGAAAATTGGTTTACAATGGGTGGGAGATTGTCTAAAAATTACACTTTCTAAATGAGTCATAAAAAAATCAGCTGATAGAGGTCCGACGGGTGATCCCATCCCAACACCATCAATTTGTTGGTAAACCTTATTATTGAAAGTAAAATAACATTGCTTAAAAACCAATTCTAAAAGTTTCTTAAAATAAGACCATGAAAAACCATGAAAACTATCATCAGAGCTAAAAACCCTATCTAAAATAATGGCAATAGTTTCTGATACAGGTACATTCGTGAAAAGCGGACTTTACATCAAAACTGACAAAAAACTTTTTTGAATCGAAATTCTTACTAAGAAGATCTTTTTGAAATTCATAAGAGTTATTTATAGTATAAGCATTTTTCGCAAAAGGTGACAGGAGACCAACAACAAATTTTGACAATTGAAAGGTAGGTAAGTTATACGAAGCTAAAATAGGACGGAGAGGTGTTCCAATATAACTTATACAATGGAAACTGAGAAAAATGGCTCCCTTCCCTTTTTAGATCTTTTAATTTCGAAAAAAGGTGATTCTATTACTACATCAGTTTACAGGAAACCCACTTTTACTGGTTTGGGCATGAATTTCTTTAGTTTTACTGATTTTAACTATAAGATGTCGTGTATTAAAACTCTCTTGTTCAGAGGATATAATTTGACCTCTAGTTTTACCTTACTAAACGATGAATTTAATAATTTAAGATCATATTTTACCAATAATAGTTTTCCTGTTCAATATGTAGATAAACTAATAAGATCTTTCTTAAATAATGTTTATAGCCCTCAACTTTCCTGTATTTCAGTGCCTAAAGATATAAAATATTTCCTGGTACCTGAAATGGGTCCCATGAATAAAGAATTTAAACTTAAATTTACAAAGTTGTTAAGAAAATTTTTCTATCATACTGATTTTCGCATTATATTTATTAACAAAATGTCTTTAGGTAGCTCTTTCTCAGCGAAGGATCGAACTCCTGATTCGTTGCGTAGCGGTGTTGTATATTTATTTACCTGCCCAAGGTGTCTCCTTGGTACTTACATTGGCAGCACCGTGCGCTCCCTCAGGACTAGATTTTATTCGCATATGGGAATAAGTTGCCGAACAGGTAAAATTTTAAATAAAAAAGAAGCCTCCAGTATTCGGGAACACAGTATAAAATGTAAAACTGATGTCACTTTAGATAATTTTAAAATTCTCGGTTGTAATTCTTGTCCTAACTCACTTAGAATTTTGGAATCTCTTTATATTAAAACATTGACCCCTTCTCTAAACGTGGATTCCTCAGCTGTCCCTCTAAATTTTTTATAAACCCCCCTCCCCAACTCCCCTCCCCCCCCTCCACAATTTTTTATAATCCCCCCTCCCCTAACTTATAACTCCAACCGCCCAACCCATAGCTTGTTTCCTGTTTTGTTTTGTTTTAAATTACTCGTGCCTCGGAACCAGCATTGAAAGGTTCGTAGTGTTAATTATTCCATTGTATTAGTGTTAAATATTCCAGTGTACTAATTTCAAATTTACTATATGTAATTTAAAAATAGCTTTTAAATTTCTTGTAATTTTATATGTAAATTTTTATAACTTTGAATTTAACCCTCTTCTTTTAGTCTTTTTATAGAAATTATTTTGTCTTGTTCACATTTATTTATTGATTCTAATTTCATATTGTTATTATCTAGCCTGATGATGAGCGTATTGCTCGAAACGTTGCGCATTAAAGAAGACTTTTCATGGCATTTACATTCCTCCTTGTCATTGGATTTCTCCTATATATATATATATATATATATATATATATATATATATATATATATTGTTGTGCGCAACCCTCTTATTTATGTGGTGCCCACTCTTTTCCGTTTTCACTTCACTGACACCATTTATGTCGTGCGCAACCCTTTAATTGATGTGGTGCGCACCTTTTTTCTATTGCAACTTATTTCTTACGCGCGTGCGTGTTCTTTTCATTCAGGATGACTCGGCCTATCCACTCGGATGGTCCTTTAATTTGATATGCGTCAGTTCCTTCGGCTTACTGAAAGCCTACTTTGGATTTCAAACTTTAAATGTTAAGTTACCCTCAGCTTACAAGAGAGGCCTATTGCAAGGTAGCAAAAACGACACATGCCCTCTTATAAAGTTTATTAAATTTCACTCAAATTAGTACATAAATTCAAAGCAATAGGCTGATGTATGATTACCAATTTTGCTTACAATAAAATCCACTGATTAATTTAAAGAAAATGTTCACAAGTATTTTAGTCTAAAAAGTCATTTGTATAGAGGGATTTTTATTTTATTTTCGTGTAACAAAACAATTAGCACTAAATGAACTTGTCGAAATCGACGAAGGAATTGGAAAAATTTCTTACTTACACCCAGCTGGAAAGTTATTCTCGACTGTTCTGCGTAAGGGCCGCAGATTTATTTCCAGAAAAAAAAGTCAGTCCGTTCAATTAGGTTTCCTCGTACAATAACGGAAGGGTTATGTAACACTTCCCTGGCTTCCCCACAAGCCCACTCCAACACAGGATCGGGAATGGTTTCTGAGGAACCCTAATATGACGTAAACTTCATGTTGAACATTCGATGCAACACAGAAAAATTTAAATTTAAAAGGAATCTCGCCAAGTTCCCATTTTGCTGGTCGTTAACAATAAGTTCTTATGTAAGTTCGCGTACATAAACGGATTCAAAATTAAGTACAATCGTGAGACAGTTCTAATTCAACTTAGCAACGTCCTATTACACCACAACTTCTAAAGAATTATTTAAGCCACTCTTAACTTTCGGAGGAACGACTACAACTGATTTGAAACTCTAAGTTGCACCTCAGGATTACAAGAACTCCTCCCTTTGGTGTCTAAAGGGCCTATCAAAACCATTTTCATTACATGACATCATTCGTACAAATATTACTGATCTTCTATTGGCTCTAATCTCAACTTCGTTAAATTCTACGCTCCGCGTTTCTTAAAGAAATTTTCAAATTAAAATTTAAAATTTAAAAATTAAAACTCAAAATTAAAATTTTAAATTTTCTCTCGAGGGTTTCCCTCCGACGAAACCAAGAATAACCAAACCGAAACTTTACAAGGTTCAAAATGAAACGGACCCTTGTTCAGCTATATTCTCCCCTTTCGTACTCAACCATAAATCTAACCAAGACTGTCAAACACCAATTTCTCTTCTCTGATTACACACTCAGCCTTTGGCTATACCAGGGTACCGGCACTCTTTACTTTGGTCGGTGTTCGTTTTAAAAGATTTAAATTTTCACGCGAAATTAAATCGATTTCAAAATCTGATAATAAAACCCACTCTAATAGACAGAGTTTATTTCCATAACAGTTTCGATGACCACTGGCATCCTCTTCGGGTGGATACAGAAGAGGATGCCAGTGGGCATCGAAACTGTTGTGGAAATAAACTGTGTCTATTAGAGTAGGTTTTTATTATCATATTGTGACTTTCACGTAGAAAAAATTGAAGTTTTTTTTATTTCAAAATCACTTCACTCTTTCTTTCTACCCTTTTTATTTACATTTTGATATGAGATTTTCGCATAGAAATTGACCGTCACAACAATATATATATATATATACACCCTGGCCAAATATATATATACGGAAGAGTGATTTTTTTTTTACCATTCTCCAGAGCAGAATCGGCTGTGCTACTTTTCCAAGCTGTAGACAACGGCACGCTTCTTACTAAGCAAAGGATTGATAGCGTTTGTTGATTTATACAGCCGAAGCAATGAACGCTAGGGTACCCTCACATTGCTTTACACACCAACTGTAAGTGGAAAACTATATGTTCGTATTTCAACTCTGCGTTTTAGATCAAAGCGCTTAAGTTTACCTTATACATTTCCCTCTACTTATTTCTGATTTTTTATGGTCTGTATGTACCATTCTGAGCTCAATCCCATATATATATATATATATATATATATATATATATATATATATGTTAACCCGTCCGTCTATCTATGGCCTTGGGCGGTTCGAAGTTGGTGGGGGTTCTGGTTAGGTGGCAGCAACGGATTTGTTACTCTGGAGTATCTGGTACCGTATAGGGAATCGCAGTAGTTTCTCTTATACAGGGTGTCCATAAGTGATTACCCTCATTAAAGCATGCTATAACTTTTAAATAAACACTCGTATTCAAACAGTTTTAATCATAAGTAGATAAACATACAAAGTTTTGATACATAGTTAATGAACTTAATAAGCTTCCACATGTGCACCCCTAGTGACACGTAAAATGTAAAATGTCGTAAAATATCTCTTTTTCCGCAACTGTGTACCTGGATATGTTCACTAATTACGCCATCCCCCAGCTGCAGGACAGGCAGCCAACTGTCATCTTCCAACAAGATGGGGCACCCCCTCACTGGGCGCATGTTGTTCGTGAAACTTTCGACGCAACATTTCCAAATCGATGGATTGGCAGGGACGGGCCAATCCCATGGTCCCCAAGATCACCAGACATTACCCCGCTGGATTTCTTTCTCTGGGGTCATGTTAAAGATTTGGTTTATACAACAGTTGTTCCAGATATCAGGACATTGCGAGAACGCATTACGGATGCAATTGCAACAGTTAACCCACAAATGTTGGAAAATGTGTGGCGTGAGTGTGAATACCGTCTAGACAGTTTACGTGCCACTAGAGGTGCACATGTGGAAGCTTAAGTTCATTAACTATGTATCAAAACTTTGTATGTTAATCTACTTATGATTAAAACTGTGTTTGAATACGAGTGTTTATTTAAAAGTTATAGCATGCTTTAATCAGGGTAATCATTTATGGACACCCTATACTACTCTCCGATTTCTTCTCGGAGTGGATCGGAGGATTCTGTGGAGCTTACTAAATTTTCTGATGGTTCCCCGATTCTTCTTGTAACGTATCGGGAAATTATTTTCTCCATTCAAGACTAAGTTCTCTGAAGAGAGCAAGGCTCGAAGAAGACAAAGATATTATTTTACTGTAGTTTACTGCTAAAATGCTACAGGTAATGCTCAGCCTCTAAGTTAGATCAGACAATCAGAAAGAATATTGGAGAAATTTCATGGGCTTATATACTGAAATTTTTAATGACATCATTATTATTTAATGCTGATCTGTTTTGTTTTGTATTCTCAATAGGCTGATTTACTTTGCAAAATATTTAAAGACAAGGTAAATAGTTTACACTGGTCTACAGCCAAAATGCTTCGGAAAAAAAGTAGTCAATCTTTACTAATTTTGGGTCACTGAATACGAAAATGATGCCTAAAATTGCCAATTGGCTCTATTTATAAAGATATCAGGCAACCCTGCACCCTACTAACTGGACTGCATCTGTCGCGTAATATGTAGACGCCTGTGAGACATCGACGCATTGAATCTACTGCGCATGCGCGTAGTTATATTTTTTACTTTAATAAATTAATTTAAATATATACATATAGTATATATACAGTAAAATGTAATTTTAAATTTATTTATTACATTATGTATTTGTAAATTATTTATTAAAAAATAGATTGGATCATTTTAACATATTGCTTCCCATAATGTTTATGATATTAATATAAATGGAATACTAACCTAAGTTAACCTTACCTAATTTAAAATTATTAAAATGCAATGTAATTACATTAATTTATTAAAATAAAAATATAACTACGCGCATGCGCAGTAGAGTCAAGGCGTCGATGTGTCACAGGCGTCTACATATTACGCCCAGCATCAGTTTATTCGCGGAAGTCATACAGTGCACCCTTGTCAAACTCTTTTTAGTGTTTGCTTTTGAAACTGAATTTTTTCGGCCTAATTTGAACAAAGATGCCTGTAATTGCGTGAAGAATTGCGTGGAGAATTGACTTTTGCATCACAAAAGCGTGCTATAACCGCCGTGATTAGGAAAGCCTATCACCTTTATTTTGGCTGTAAGATTGGAGATCAGGACAAGAGCTGGGTCCCACACATATGCTGCAATACTTGTGCAACAAACCTTCGCCAGTGGTTGAATCGGAAAAGGAAATCTATGCCTTTTGCAGTGCCAATGGTGTGGAGGGAAACAACAGATCATGTCAGCAATTGTTACTTCTGCATGGTGCCTCCAGTCAAGAAAGGTATTTGCAAGAAGAAAAAGTGGATTTTACAATATCCGAATATACCCTCTGCTATACGCCCGGTACCTCACGGCGAAGGACTACTCGTTCCTGAGCCCCCACACTCATTCTCCCTGGAGTCAGAGGACGAGGAGAATGAAGGAACCTGCGAAATTTGTGAGCCTTCAACTTCACAAGACCCTGAATTTGTTTATAACGTGACATCTTCTAAACCGCACATGATAACTCAGAATGAATTAAACGACCTTATCAGAGATTTAGAACTGCCAAAGAGTAAGGCAGAGCTGTTGGGCTCCAGATTGCAGCAGTGGAATCTCCTCGCTGAAAATGTTAAAGTGTGTAAGTTTCGTGACCGTCAAAAAGATTTTGTCCCATTCTTCATCATGGAAGGTGACCTTGTAGCTTGCAACGACATCGATGGTCTGATGGCAGCTCTCAACATTATTCACAATCCTGATGAGTGGAGACTGTTCATTGATTCATCGAAGTTGAGTCTAAAAGCTGTTTTGTTGCATGTTGGCAACGTATTGCTATCAATTCCAGTTGGTCATGCAGTCCACATGAAGGAAACATATGACAACATGAAGCAACTTTTGAACTGCATAAACTATGACAAACATCAGTGGCAGGTTTGTGGTGACTTGAAAGTTGTTGCTATCGTGCTTGGACTGCAGCCGGGCTACACTAAGTATTGCTGTTTTCTGTGTGAGTGGGATAGTCGGGCTAGGACTCCTCTTTACATCAAGAAGGATTGGCCTCTCCGACACTCATTGGAACCTGGAACAAAAAATGTTCAGTATCCTCCACTTGTAGAATCGAACAAGATTTTGTTACCACCCTTACACATCAAACTGGGCGTCATGAAAATTTTTGTTAAGGCTATGGATAAAACGGGGGCAGCTTTTAAGTACCTCGGTGGTAAATTCCCAAAGTTCAGTGAAGCAAAAATCAAGGAGGGTGTATTTGTTGGTCCACAGATCCGCGAGCTTCTTAGAGATGAGGAGTTCGACCGTATCCTAGGTGGTGAGGAGAAGACAGCGTGGAATGCTTTCCGGTTAGTATCAACCAATTTTCTCGGAAATACCAAAGCTGACAATTACAGGGAGCTGGTGGAAAACATGCTGTTGTCCTATCAAAAAATGGGCTGCAATATGTCTTTAAAGATACATTTTCTCCATTCGCACCTGGAATTTTTTCCGGCCAACTGCGGAGCAGTCAGCGATGAACATGGTGAACGTTTCCACCAGGATATCTCAGCGATGGAGAAACGCTACCAGGGGAAATGGAGTCCATCATTGTTAGCAGACTAATGCTGGACAATAACAAGAGATGCTTCGGAAGTTGAATACAAAAGACAAGCAAAGAAGCGACGGGGTGAATCAATATAAGTGACTGCATTATACAGGTATGTTACTAATATATGGTATACATATACGCAAAATGTGTAACTTAAATTTTCTTGGAAACTGTAGCCAATCGACTGTTTTTATGGTCATATTCGTTTTCAGCACCCCAAAATCCATAATAGGAAGCACATTTTTTCTCCGAAGCACAAACCTTTTTCAAAATTTGTAGACCAGTGTTAGCTGTAACACTGGCTAGACTGATAAGCAAGATATTTGAAGATGAAACTGCATATTGACAGATCTGATGTTATCATGATCTGCCGAGTTAACTAAAAATGGAAATTGAGATGTGCATTTTATTATGAATTACAATTAAACATGCATATGAGCAAAAATTAAATGCTTAAGATTTAAAAGTGAACGTTACGCAAGACATGACTTCATCTTTTACAACGATGAGAGAATGTATACAGAAAACGAACATTGCAGAATTTAACAAGGTTACATTATTAAGCGAAATCTAAAAAAATGATTAAGTAATTTCAAAAGAAATAATTCACCAATTATTCAGCAGAAATACAATAGAAAGCGAATCAAAAATTTTATCCGAACTTCGTCAGCGTGATACGAATTTGGACTCTATTTGTAAAAATGAATATAAGACGTACATACATATGAATATAAGTATTATATGGATAAAAAATATAGGAATATAGGAATTATTAATTTTAGACATTTATTTATTTAAGACATACATACATATAAGACGTGCATACATATGAATATAAGTATTATATGAATATAAAAACATATGAATATAGCAATTATTCATTGTTCATTTTTTACAGGGCTCTCCCCTCTAGAATGATATTAATACAATAATATAACATTTTAATTAATTCTAACTAGATGATAACTAATGGTTTTTATAATACAGATTTATATACAAAACATAAGTCGGGGTGATTAAGTCTAGTTCATGTGGTCTGGGTACGCACTCTTGGTCGTGCATAAATAGTTTCACGTCCTTTGGTGTCTCTTGTTTTCCTTCGTTCCAGGAATGATCTTTTTACTACAGATATATCGAGGATAATAGCACACACAATAATGATACTAACGGCTGATGTTGAAAATATTGTTACAGGTTGTAGTATTTGTAAAGGGTTATTCTGGTTATCATCTGAAATTTTAAAACGACTCAACTGATCATTTCATTTAGGGGCATGAGGTCCGAGTAGGCTGATCACCGGTTTCATGGCGGAATTCCAGATTTTTATAGTAGGTTTGAATTTAGTTTCAGACAGAAAGGGATACGAGTTGTTATTTGTAATCTCAATATTATAAGGGGAACAATTTTATTCATATCTACGTCTTAAATTATACGGAGCTGTTGGTGGTCGTGTAGATGTTTTTGGTCGTGTAGATGTTTGTGTTTGTGTGCGGAGCGGTCGTCCTCGTTTAGGTGGTAGTGGGGTTCGAACATTAAGCTCGGATTCTGAGTGTGTTCGTTTTTTACGTGAAGGTTCTAGCAGTTGCGGCTGGTATGTAGGGTCCGTGCGTCGACCATCAATCGGTGAGGGTGATGACGGAGTTGGTGGAGTTGGAGGAGATGGTGGAGTTGGAGGAGATGGTGGAGTTGGAGGAGATGGAGTTCCACTGAGTGATCCTCTAGAAGGGGTTTCTCCAGGGTCTGGTTCCGATGGGACTCTCGGTTTCAGGACCTCTTTTTGTTCAGAGATTGGCTCGTGTACTGGTAGTATTACGAGGTCATCTGCGGTGACCACTTCGGTTTTGCGGTCCCTGCTGGATTTGTTAATACCTTGATCTTTTGAAAGATAGGCGGCTCTAACGCCTGGCAGGTGTTTTTTGGGAAGGTGTTGTTCGGCAGCTATCTTCAAATTATCAGCGTGAATAATCTTTAGTTTGGAATGGTCTCGGAGGTCGAGGATTTCGTAACGGTTCTTTCCGAGGTTTTTCATAATTCTATATGGGCCATCGCATTTTGGGTATAATTTGCGATGAGCATTTGGCGGTTTCACGCTCTTTATGTAACATCGCACACCGACGATTATAGTCCGTTGACGGGGATGACGCCCATGTTGCTCTTGCTCCATCTGTTGGTTTCGTTGGTTGAGGGCATATCAGATTATGTAAAAAATTTTGAAAGATCGTTCAACTAGTTGCTGATTTGCTTCTGCCATCTCGGAAGGTGTTAGAACTGCCGGGTCGATTTGGTCAGGCAAATGAAAAGGTAGCCGTTTGTCGTAGTGATATAGAAGGAAATGAGGGGTGTCCCCGATGGACATGTTATGGCCATTGTTGATGGCTGTTTGCACAATGGGGAGGGAATCATCCCATGTACGGGAGGATGCATCGACAACGTGGCGGAGGGTTTCTAAGATCTTCCGATTGTGTCCTTCCACTAAGCCGTTTGCCTGCGCATGGTATGCCACAATGTGTGTGTCTTTAATTTTACACATGTTACAGAGTGACTTGAACAGTTTGGAAGTGAAAATAAGGGCGTTATCCGAAATTAGGATGGAAGGAGTAGTATGGTTTTGGATGACGCGTTCCACTAGGGCTCTTGCCACAGTTTCCGAGATCTGGTTTGGAACGGCAACTACTTCGCTGTAACGTGAGAAGTGGCCCGTAAACATAATGATGTACTGGTTTCCCTTTGATATTTTTGGGAATGGTCCCAGTATGTCCATTCCAGTTCTTTGCCCTTGCCATTGGCATACTGGATATTTATGCATGGGAGCTGTGGACGGTACGTTGCCTTTATGTTTTACACAAGACGGGCATTCAGCGATGTATTCATGTACCTTTTTGTTCATTTCGGGGAAATGGTATCGCTCCAAAAGACTTGATGGTGCGATCCGACCCCATGTGGCCATACAAAGATGAGTCGTGACAAAGTCCGATGGCTATATCTACGAGATCCTTTGGTATTTCCACGAGGTCGTTTCCGTCTTCGTTCCTAAAATGTACGAGCCCATCTTTTAGGTTGTACTGTTCTTTTACCTTCGATGGTTCCTTTTGTTCCAGGCGAGCCCGAATGTTGTGAGTGTGTTGGTACTGTTGTTGGGAGTATTCGTCGTCGAATAGAGGAAGAGTTTCTATCTTATTCACTTGGATGTCGGGCTTGAGTCTCGACAATCCGTCTGGAATAACTTGATGTGTTCCTGGTTTGTATACGATTTTTGCCGCAAAGTCCGGAATCAATAGAGCCCATCTATTCAACCGTCCTTCAAGTAGCTTGTCCTTGAAGAGATATGTGAGTGGCTTATGGTCAGTTTTGATGGTTACATTGTGGTCGTAGACGATATTTCGGAATTTTTTCAAAGCCCAATATACCGCTAGGGCCTCTCGGTCCGTAATGGAATAATTCCATTGAGGTCCAGAGAGAAGCTGACTGGCATAAGCAATGGGTAATTCCACACCATCTATGTCCTGTAATAGGACAGCTCCTAGTCCATATGAGGAAGCATCTGTGGCTATGACAAAGGGTTTGGTGTAATCGGGATATTGGAGGATGGGCTGACAGGTTAGTTTATCGATTAAAGTTTCAAAAGCATGTTGGTGATCAGATTCCCAATTAAATTTAACATTTTTCTGAAACAAATTGGTCATGGGTTTAGCAATGTTAAAAAATTGGGGGATAAAATTTCGATAGAATCGGACAAATCCAATAAATGCTCGAGCGTCGTCGATGGTTTTAGGTACAGGGTACCTTTCCAGTGCTTCAAGTTTGGCTGGATCAGGTTCACTTTCAGTGGATGATAGTAGAAATCGTAAGTATACCATGGGTTCCTGGAAGAAGTTGCACTTTGCAAGTTTCAGTTGAAGGTGTGCTTTCCTCAAACGTGATAGCACATTCTGAAGTGTGCTTTTATATCCGAATTATAAACGATAATATCGTCAAGATAGACAAGAGCTTCGACACCTAATAGTTCCTAGAGAAATTAGCAGGCCCATTTCGGACTCCGAAAGGTAAAACCTGGAATTCGTAATGGCCTCGATTAGTGGAGAAATGCCCAAGATTCGGGACTGACTTTCATTTGCCAATAACCCGATGCTAAATCGAGGGATGAAAAGAAGTTAGCTTTCGCTACATTCAGAATTGTTTCCTGCATGTTTGGAATAGGAAAACTGTCTGGGATGGTAATGTGGTTTCGGCGTCTAAAATCCATACAAGATGTTCCGTCCTTTTTGGAAACAAGAATCATAGAAGCAGAACAGGGACTAGTTGAAGGCTAAATGACATTCTGCTCCAACATGTCCTTGATGTGTTTCTCAATAGTTACTAATTGGGAATGTGGAACCCTATAGGGAGGAATGAAGATGGGTTTGGAATTGGGTTCCAGCTTGATTTCGAAAGGGACCAAACTAGTTCGGCCCAGAGGATCTCCTTTTAGGACAATCACATCTCGTATTTCTTATCAGGAAATCGAGAAGTGATTTCAGTAGTTTAGGATCCTGTAAGGCTGGTGACTCCTGAGGGAGTGCTCCAGACATTTCTTATATTCTTCTTTTAACGCTGAAGGGTTTAACTCTAAGGAACTGGAAACACGACTTATAGTACTGGTGGGGAAATCTGAATTCATTTCTACTGTGGAAACAGTTCCTATTCTCTGATTTGAAGTTAATTCAATAGGGCTTTTTCCTTTGTTTAAACAAACAACAGAGATAGCTGAATTCTGACTATGTCTAAGAACTTGGGCAATAAGAACATCTCTCTTGAAGTTACTTTGCTCTGTAATAAGAGTACGATCTGACTCTAATAATTTTCCTTGACTGTCGACTACTTTTGCTAGGAAACAAATCTTCTCATAAGGTGCTACTGTTATATGCTCTGTAGGGTATATGAAAAATTGTGAATGTGACTCTGGTTCGGTGATTAAAATTTGCCTTCTTGGCTGAAAAATCGTTTTAGTTGGATTTCGAATCTCAACTGTTGCGTTAACTGAAACTGGCTGACTGGAAACTGGCTGACTGGAAACTAACTGACTGGAAACTGACTGACTGGAAACTGACTGTGTTGATCCTACTGGATTCAACAACTGGAACTGATTACTCTGGGGGCTGATTTCTGGGGGGTTGTCCCTCTGGATGCAACCGACTGACTTGAACTGCTATAAACTGGAGTGGGTTTCCTATTTCTTTCGGAAATCCGAACTGAACTGATTCTGTTAGCATTAGGCTGAACATGCGGCGCCTGTCTATTATTTTCATGGAGAGGGTGTGTCCTATTTCTACACTTAACTAATTTTCCGGCTGGGTAAGTTTCTCATTGATTCCGGTTGAAGAAATCCATACCTAGTAAGATATCTGTCTGAAAGGTGGCGACTGCCTCTACAATCCAACATTTTGCGGGATATACCGCGTTACCAACTTCTAAATATAATTCAGTTTCTCCATATGTAGGTATGGGTGTGCTTGTAACTCCTCTGAGTTGGCAGGAAGATGCCTTAATTTCATATTTATAATCTGTACTCTCCAGTAACTCATCTGCACAGTGTTTCTTAATTAATGTCGCATGTGCTCCTGTATCTAGGAGAGCAGTTAAATCTCGGTTATCTGTGCTGCAATTTATTATTAAATCTAGTAGGTTCGCACCTATAATACTGATGGGTAGTTTATGTGTGTATTTGGGTTTATTACTGCTATTTAGGAGAGGAGGTGAACTGCTGCCTCCAAGTGGGATCTAAAAAAGAACTTGAACTGACTTCTATGGGAGGACCTGAGTCATATGCTACGGGATCACCATACACTGGAGGGTCTTCTCTGAAAGTGTACTCTGGGGAAACGATTCTTCAACGGGTACTTCTACGTACCGAACCATCCGACCTTGCTGATTATATTGGGGTCTGGACATCCAGTAATAGTGTGGTTGACCTTGTGGTCGTGATCTGTTTCGTGGGTGGTTCTGTTGAGGCTGGGACTAACTGGTTTCTGCGAATTGGAAGGCTTTTGGGAACGTTGGAGATTTGATCTCTGGAAGTGGGGCCTGTACCCTACAGGGGCTTTGTCAGCACATTTTTGTTGGTCGCCACGGCGATGACCATGTTCATGACAGTGGGAGCAATAAGGGGGATAATTGCATTGACTCATCATGTGCCCAAAACTATCACAGTTAAAACACTGAGGAGGAGGACGTGCATTCTGGGTTTGTGGGGCTTGTTTCTGAGGTGGTGTTCCCTGCATCGGCCTAGATTTATAGGGTCTTTGTTGTTGTTGTTGCTGCTGCTGAATATAGTGTATGGGGGTCTCTACCCTTCCGGTAGTTCTGGCTCGCTAAGTCTGGGTAATGTTCCCTTGTTTTATTTATGGCTACACTTACTGGTTTGTCAATATTTAGACACTTGAAATTTCTTTTTAGGTGCTACGGGTAGGTTTTGGTAAATGGATGCTGCTACTTTTAGTTTCTTTGCTTTGAAGTGAATGTAATGTCGCATGCATTTTCTGCGGCTCGGAGGGCTTCTCTTACGAGTTTGTGTTCGTGTAATAAAATTATTTAAATCTTCATGTTCTTCTTTCTTCCATTTAGCTTGGAAGACAGCTTCTAACGTGGCCGAAGGTTGTGCGAGTGTTATTTCTTTAAAAAATTCTAATAAGTATTTTTTAAAATTGCCCCAAGTTGTAGCTTTGCTAATGGATGGGACGTATGTAACTGTATCATTGGCATTCCCCTCTTTAGGGTCAGTAAACCTTTTAGCTTCCCTAATCTTTATGTCATCATTTGTGATGTTTTCGCGTAAGAAATGCTGTTCTAGAGACTCATTCCAAGGTCTTTACGTGTGGTTGAACGAAGTTATTATCTATGGTTCCCTTAAAAATTAGGACAGTATGGGGAAGGTTTACAAGTCTACCTAAGTTAATGTATGCTGGGGAAGCGGTTTGAGACATGTTGGCCTCTGCTTGATCTGAAGTTTGCGTGTTTGGAAATATGTTTGAAGGGCGCGGGGTAGGTGGAAAAATGGGTGTAGGGGAATTTTCAGTGTCAGAAAGCGCACCGTCTGAATCACTCATACGTGAAGGTAGTTAATGTATTCTAATTTGGTCTGCTTCACCGATCTCGATCTATGGAATGATCACTTGAGTGGCTTTCCTAACTACTCTATCTAAGAAATACACAAATAAATGCACGACAATTTGCCTAACTTGGGAAAAATTTGAAAAAATTGTAATCAAAATAATAACAAAATGTAAACAAAATTTCACTCGAATGTACGTAAATGTACAGTAATATTATGATTGACACATTAAATAAAATTATTTTATGCTAAATATAATAGTGGAAATAACTCGGTTTCAGTAAAAAGAAATGTATCACTGGTGTATGGAATGTTCACTATGTTTTGTGTTGATTCTGGCTTGATACTAATCCTCAACTTTTAATTATACTGTCTTCACAAATGTTTAGTAATTAATTTTAAAAAAGGATCTGTACTTAACAAGATTCCTACGGCGAAATCCTTGAAGACGTGTCCTGAAGACGTGTCTTGCTGGCCACTTGTTCCTGGACGAAGAATAGGCGTGGAGAACTTGGAGTCGTGACACACCGATCAAATGATGGATGTGAAGAACTGGAAGTCGTGACACGCCGGTCAACTGAATATTGCTTCTAGTCCCAGGGTCTAGAAGACTGGAAGAATCTTGGTTGCAGAGGTCGCCAGTTGTTAACCCCTCCGTCTATGGCCTTGGGCGGTTCGAAGTTGATGGGGGTTCTGGTTAGGTGGCAGCAACGGATTTGTTACTCTGGAGTATCTGGTACCGTATAGGGAATCGCAGTAGTTTCTCTTATACTACTCTCCGATTTCTTCTTGTAGTTGATCTGAGGATTCTGTGGAGCTTACTAAATTCTCTAAAAGTTCCCCGATTCTTCTTGTAACGTATCGGGAAATTATTTTTCTCTATTTAAGACTAAGGAGAAGACAAAGATATTCTCTTACTGTAGTTTAATGCTAAAATGTTGCAGGTAATGCTCAGCTCTAAGTTAGATCAGACAATGAGAATGAACATTGGAGAAATTTTATGGGCTTATATACTGAAATTTTTAATGACATCATTATCATTTAATGCTGATCTGTTTTTGTTTTTTATTCTCAAAAGGCTGATTTACTTTGCAAAATATTTAAGACAAGGTAAATATTTTAGCTGTAGCCATGGCTAGACTGATAAGCAAGATATTTGAAGATGAAGCCATATTTTTGTTTTAAACCGCATATTGACAAATCTGATGTTATCATGATCTGCCGAGTTAACTAAAAATGGAAATTGAAATATGCATTTTATTATGAATTACAATTAAACATGCATATGAGCAAAAATTAAATGCTTAAGATTTAAAATTAAACGTTAAGCACGACATGATTTCATCTTTTACAACGATGAGAGAATGTACACAGACAGCGAACATTGTAGAATTTAACAAGGTTACATTATTAAGTAAAATCTGAAAAAATGATTAAGTAATTTAAAAAACAATTCACCAGTTATTCAGCAGAAATAAAATAGAAAGCGAATCAAAAATTTTATCCGAACTTCGTCAGCGTGATACGAATTTGGACTCTATATGTAAAAATTAATGTAAGACATACATACATATGAATATACGTATTATGTGGATATAAAAATATATGAATATAGGAATTATTCATTGTTCATTTTTTACATATACAGTATATTGCAGATCCAGCAATTTGAAATCAGAGGATTATTTTTATTTCTGTTTTAGTAAAGATTCCTATAGCGAATTCTCTTATGCAGTTATAGAGCAGTCGCATAAATCATAATTAGCCTGGTGCAGTGTCAATCCGTAAAATTATGTTAGTATTTCTACTCCTCGTTTAAATTTGTCACATACATATATATATATATATATATATATATAACACACACACACACACACACACACACAGGGTGTCCCATAAGTATGGAACCATAGGGTAAAATAAGTAATTTATGTTTTTCCGTTTATGCAATTGCCCATGATGTCTTTGAGTAAGGAAGAACGCATCCTGGTAATTCTGCTCGTAGGAAATCGGAGTCAGAGGGATGTCACTGAGGAATTTAACAGATTGCATCCGGACCGCGCGCCGATAACACACAGCTGTGTCGGCAAACTTGTAGCAAAGTTCAGGGAAACGGGATCCATAGGAGATAAACCACGCAGTGAACCTCCGAGGACGTCCACCGACGATGACACAGCCGCTACCATCCTCGGTCATTTCACAAACAGTCCCCAAAAGTCTCTTTGGCTTTTTTATTGCCGTGTTTATCATTTTGCCCTATGGTTCCAGACTTACGGGACACCCTGTATATATATATATATATATATATATATATATATATATATATATATATATCCGTGTATTTATTACCCCCTTACCCCTATATCATCTCTTCATTTTGTTATGCAACTGTAGGATAAATTCCATAACCTACTATTTACTTTGGGGAGT
Source organism: Bathynomus jamesi (assembly GCA_023014485.1). NCBI lineage: Eukaryota > Metazoa > Arthropoda > Malacostraca > Isopoda > Cirolanidae > Bathynomus > Bathynomus jamesi. The sequence goes on from JAJOZX010001775.1 coordinate 576,531, forward strand.
TGCCTTTTTTAGAAAGCTATAATAAACGTGAATCCGTGTCAGTTATAGCGTCAGTATGATTTTTATTTTTAGCACCTTTGCTATGTTGAATCAGTGCTGAAACGACGGAACTAAGGCGGCGCGACAAGTCGTGTCGTAGTTTATTTTCCTGTGAAATGTAATTTAAGCTGTAGGCCGAGGGTAATGTGGCATTCCACACCATAGTGTGTATATATACATGAAGGTGTATGTACAATTTTAATCCGCTTTAATTAAAAAGTAGGCAGTGTACAATTTTAAACAAGTGATTTAATCGAATAGAGGGGGTACTTATGCGTAAACTTAATTTGAAGTGAAATATTGTTCATATTTTTTCTCTTAAAGTAGTGGAGCAGAGATGAAGCGTTTCTCCGAGGTGTTCAGTAACGGTGTGGAGGAAATTCAGCTTAGTGCCAATGATGTGGGAGAGGGTGATGGACCAGAAATTTAACAAAACATCGACACTCCTGTAGAGACCAACATCAAGAATGCGATTTAATTGAAGAAATAATGTAAGTTTTTTCTGTATTAGCAGAATAGGGTAAGAATGAACACCGGTTATATTACTCTGTTTATTAATTATTATTATTACATGGTGAGTGAAGGGCGAGATTTTTAATACTTATAAACTATTTCCTCATATTTTAAATTAGACAAATGCATCACGCTAACAACCTTGTTTGTCATTGCACAACAATATATATATATATATATATATATATATATATATATATATATATATATATATATATATATGCTGCAAACCCACAAGGAAAAAGAAAAACGATTCCAAGGCCTTTCGTGTATTCAGAGCTACACCTCGTCAGGGAATGAAGAGAGAAGGCAAGATGCCCATAAATATATACAACCTAGCGGAAACCAAAACAATTAGCACATACTTAACAAGAGTTAATGAGAGGCAAAAGGAATTTTAACAAGATGTTGTCAATTTTATACATTCCCGCACTGTTATTGAAATTGTTTTTATAATGGATAAATGCACATTCTAGAATATTTCTTTCTATTATATCTCTGTTTTCAACAAGCGCTTTAGAACTATCCCACTTGATGCTATGATTACATCTATACATATGGTTAAACAAAGCATTGGAATTATTAGCTGTTCTACACCCATATTTATGCTGTTTTACCAGAATATCTAACGTTTTACCCGTTTGGCCTATATATACTGAGTTACATTGTGTACATCCGATCGAATACATACAACCAACAACATTATCCGAGCTATTTTTTATTAGGCGTGATTTAACAGTATTATTATACTTAAAGACCACATTCATGCCAAGTGCTTTAAGTAAAGTCGGAAGATATTGAAAATTAACATGGTAAGGTAGGCTATGGATATTTTTACGCTCAAATTCCTTTACAATTACATTATTATAATACCTATTCTTGGCTTTCCTAAGACAGTTATCAAACAATGAAATAGGATAACATAATTTAGTACCAATATTCATGATAATGCATAACTCGGAATCTAAAAATTCAGGACTGACAACTCTCAATGCTCTAAGAAACATAGCAGAGAAAATAGAGGATTTAGTCGAGGGATGATGGTCAGAATAAAAATGCACATAAGAGTTATTATTAGTAGGCTTGCGATAGACTTCAAATTTGAACTGATTAGAGCATCTCCAAATTTTTAGATCCAGAAAAGATAGGCTTCCATCATTTTCTTTTTCAACTGTGAACTTAATAGATGGGACTAAATTGTTGAGCCTACCAAGAAATAAGTCAACATCCAAATTATTAGGCCAAATGCATAAAATATCATCTATATACCTGTACCAAACCAGGTTAAAATTAACAATCGTAGGCAGAATTCTAATTTCAAAAAATTCCATATATAAATTAGCTAGTACGGGTGAAAGGGGATTTCCCATCGCCAATCCAAACGACATGGCATAAGACTTATTTTCAAACTGAAGTTTACACTCTTTGACACAAAGCTTAATTAACTCAATAAGGTTGTTGTGTTGAACAGGGCAAGAATATTCAGAGATGTTATTTCTTAAAAAATCAAGTAGGTCATCAACAGGGACTTTTGTGAATAACGAGCATACATCAAAGCTTACGAATTTGAAATTAGGGTCATTAGGAAACTTCAGTTTGTCAATAAGATCCATGCTATTTACAATATGTGACTTAGAAATAGAGCCAACTAACGGCGTTAATAAACTAACTAACCATTTAGATAGCTTATAGGTTACGGAGCCTACTGAGCTAACAATAAGCCTCATGGGATTATTAACTTTGTGTGTTTTCACTAAGCCGTACAGATATGGTAGTGACGGATTGATACTGAGAAACTGCTGCGAAAGCCCATTATAGTTATTTTTAATATTTCTCTTAATTTTCTGTTAAATATTTTACTAACATCCTCCATTGGGTCTCTGTTTAGAGGTTTGTACGTATCACGATCACTCAATAACGTACTCATCTTTTCAACATAAATGTTTTTGTCCATGATTACGATCGCATTAGATTTGTCCGCTTTAGTAATATGTAATGAATCATTATTTTTAAGTGTTTTTAGGGCTTTTTCAAACCCCAAAGGATAATTCGATTTATACTTCATGTTTCATGCTTTTAATACGAGGTATGAATCGAATTATCCTTTGAGGCTTGAAAAAGCGCTAAAAACACTTAAAAATAATGATTTATCATATATTACAGTACTAAAGCGGACAAATCTAATGCGATCGTCATCATGGACAAAAACAGTTATGTTGAAAAGATGAGTACGTTATTGAGTGATCGTGATACGTACAAACCTGTAAATAGAGACCCACTGGAGGGTGTTCATAAAATGTTTAACAGAAAATTAAGAGAAATATTAAAAATAACTATAATGGGCTTTCGCAGCAGTTTCTCAGTATCAATCCGTCACTACCATATCTGTACGGCTTAGTAAAAACACACAAAGTTAATAATCCCATGAGGCCTATTGTTAGCTCAGTAGGCTCCGTAACCTATAAGCTATCTAAGTGGTTAGTTAGTTTATTAACGCCGTTAGTTGGCTCTATTTCTAAGTCACATATTGTAAATGGCATGGATCTTATTGACAAACTGAAGTTTCCTAATGACCCTAATTTCAAATTCGTAAGCTTTGATGTATGCTCGTTATTCACAAAAGTCCCTGTTGATGACCTACTTGATTTTTTAAAAGATAAGATCTCTGAATATTCTTTCCCTGTTCAACACAAAAATCGTATTGAGTTAATTAAGCTTTGTGTCAAAGATTGTAAATTTCAGTTTGAAAATAAGTTTTATGCCATGTCGTTTGGATTGGCGATGGAAATCCCCTTTCACCTGTAATAGCTAATTTACAGTATATATGGAATTTTTTGAAATTATAATTTTGCCTACGATTGTTAATTTTAACCTGGTTTGGTACAGGTATATAGATGATATTTTATGCATTTGGCCTAATAATTTGGATGTTGACTTATTTCTTGGTAGGCTCAACAATTTAGTCTCATCTATTAAGTTCACAGTTGAAAAAGAAAATGATGGAAGCCTATCTTTTCTGGATCTAAAAATTTGGAGATGCTCTAATCAGTTCAAATTTGAACTCCATCGCAAGCCTACTAATAATAACTCTTATGTGCATTTTTATTCTGACCATCATCTCTCGATTAAATCCTCTATTTTCTCTGCTATGTTTCTTAGAGCACAGAGAGTTGTCAGTCCTGAATTTTTAGATTCCGAGTTATGCATTATCATGAATATTGGTACTAAATTATGTTATCCTATTTCATTTTTAGATAACTGTCTTAGGAAAGCCAAGAATAGATATTATAATAATGTAATTGTAAAGGAATTTGAGCGTAAAAATATCCATAGCCTACCTTACCATGTTAATTTTCAATATCTTCCGACTTTACTTAAAGCACTTGGCATGAATGTGGTCTTTAAGTATAATAATACTGCTAAATCACGCCTAATAAAGAATAGCCCGGGCAATGTTGTTGGTTGTGTGTATTCGATCGGATGCACACAATGTGACTCAGTATATATAGGCCAAACGGGTAAAACGTTAGATATTCACGTAAAACAGCATAAATATGGGTGTAGAACAGCTAATAATTCCAATGCTTTGTTTAACCATATGTATAGATGTAATCATAGCATCACGTGGGATAGTTCTGAAGCGCTTGTTGAAAACAGAGATATAATAGAAAGAAATATTCTAGAATGTGCATTTATCCATTATAAAAACAATTTCAATAACTGTGCGGGAATGTATAAAATTGATAACATCTTGTTAAAATTCCTTTTGCCTCTTATTAACTCTTGTTAAGTATGTGCTAATTGTTTTGGTTTCCGCTAGGTTGTATATATTTATGGGCATCTTGCCTTCTCTCTTCATTCCCTGACGAGGTGTAGCTCTGAATACACGAAAGGCCTTGGAATCGTTTTTCTTTTTCCTTTTAGGTTTGCAGCATTCATTTATTTCACGTGTTTAATTATGTAATTCATCCCATACACGCACACACACACACACACACACACACACACACACACATATATATATATATATATATATATATATATATATATATATATATAAAATAGATATTTTAACTGCAAACAACACACAGTATAATTAATGTAAAGAACGACGCTTGTGTAGAAGAGCGTTCCGCACAAGATGAGGAGGGAGAACGAGCAAATAAAAAATGAGGTACCTCCTGCTCGTATGTAGGAGAATTACGACTTCTGATGGATCGAGGACATTGGTGTAGTGGATAGCATGTCCGACTGGCAATTGGATGATCCCGGGTTCGATTCCTGGGAGGTACCTCATTTTTCATTTGCTCGTTCTCCCTCCTCATCTTGCTCGGAACGCTCTTCTACACAAGCGTCTTTCTTTACATTAATTATACTGTGTGTTGTTTGCAGTTAAAATGTATATATGTACGGCATGCGACGGTGCCCCCTCAGTGCATTTGATTCGGCTCGTATGTACGAGAATTACGACTTCTGATTGATCGAGGACCTTGGTGTAGTGGATAGCATGTCTGGCCGGCAATTGGATGATTCCTGGGAGATACCTAATTTTTCATTTGCTCGTTCTCCCTCCTCATCTTGTGCGGAACGCTCTTCTACACAAGCGTCGTTCTTTACACACATATATATATATGGGATTGAACTCAGAATGGTCCCCTGAGGTTTTTTCATGATACACACAGACCGTGCATGGAACAAGGCACTCTTCTTGGAAAATTAAATCCACTATAGTCCGAATAAGTAATGGTAAATGACAAACACTATAGTTTTTTCATTTACTTGGTAAATTCTGTCTATTTCTTTCTTGTCCTGAAGATGTGAATATATCACGAAAGCGCTCGGATTTTGTGTTTCTTTTTCCTTTTCCCTGTGGTTGTTTGCATATATATATATATATATATATATATATATATATATATGCAAACAACCACAGGGAAAAGGAAAAAGAAACACGAAATCCGAGCGCTTTCGTGATATATTCACATCTTCAGTACAAGAAAGAAATAGACAGAATTTACCAAGTAAATGAGTTAAATACACAAGCGAAAAATTCCTCAATCGGCAACTCAATTTAAAAACAAGAAAACAATCTAAAGATTTTTTCCCAATAGGTAACTTAATCTAAAGGCTACTAAATTATTGAATACATAAAAACTACATAAATGAAATTAGACAATTAACATGTACACAAAACAAAAATTATTATAACAGTTATTAGAAATAGTATTTAATTAAAACAGGCAATTAAGCGGCAAGAATCTAAGGAAACAAAAGCCATGGTACAATCGTCTTCACGTGTTCCTTCCAGAATATTCCGAATATCTAAAAACAATCTAAAAGTTTTTTCAATAGATAACCTGTTCAAAAGTCTAATAAACTATCAAGTATATAAAGACTATATAAAAGAAATAATACAATTAAAATGTACACAAAAATGTTAATTATTAAAATAATATTTATTTAATTAAAGCAAACAATTAAGTGGCAAGAATGCGGTCAAAATAATACACCACCTTTCTAACAATTTACGAGTCTAATTTATAAAGCCCAGGGCTAATATTAAGAACAAAATCAGCATTATTCTTGATCACACTCGATTCAAGTATATTTCTACTAACAATAGATTTACTATAACTTAATTTGGAAGCATTTTTCCAGTCAATGGGATGATTAGTATCTCTTACGTGAATGAAAATGGCGTTAGATTCCTGGCCGTTCTTATACTATATTTATGCTGCTTAATACGTAACTCAAGCGTCTTGCCAGTTTGACCAATGTAAAATTCATTACATATTGTGCATGGAATTTTATATACACAACCCTGTTCATTTAAAGGGGAGTTTTTAATCAATGAATTCTTAATTACATCTAAATTTCTGAACGCGATATTTACATTAAAAGTCCTCAGCAGTTTCAAGGAAATTTTCTCTAAATGGTAACGCTAAGACATTTTTTGTGGTATAAAGAGTCTTGTGTTTTACCTCGTAGAAGGTTTTCTTTGCCATTTTTAAAGATTTATCTATGCAGTTCTTTGGATATTTTAAATGAAACGCAATTTTATATATTTTACTAATTTCATCATCAATGAACTCTGGGCTACAAATTCGTAAGCATCTTAGGTTAATGTGGTGAGCCGAATAATAATGTATATAGGAACAATTATTAGTGGGTTTTCTGTTTTTTACAGAAAACCCACTAATAATTGTTCCAATATACATTATTATTCGGATCACCAGTGTGAGAGAACGTACCTCTACTTATTTTAGGGCTGTCAGGGACAACGTATCTCCCCATTCACAATATAAAGGCTCTTTACGCGAGTTATGATAAAAGTCGAAAATATGGCAGGCATCACGATTTGTGTAAGGGTTGTCACGAGTTTGCGGATGATATAGTGAAATATTGTAAGGATTTCCACATGGTATGTGAACAGAGTAAAAGCTCCAAATGTGAAAGTCGTGTAGTTGAAGCTGAAAAGAGTGACTGTAATGTGTGTAGACGCACATTTTTCAATAATTAATAGCTGTTTCGAATTTCATAAATAAAATATTACGTGAGGAAAAATTAGAATTTGCGAGTGCGTCATGTTTCATATGGTGAACAGTTGGGGAAATTTTGCGCATAAATGTGATGAAATTTGCTGTACTACATGTTATGAGAAATATGAGGCAGATGGTATAAAGCATGTATGTTATATGAAACGCCAAAACTAAAAATAAACCTTGTATAACTGTATACTACGGTATAGAGACATACACGGACACTGAAACAAAAGAGGTTACCCCACATTTACTTGTAAGCCAGACTATCTGTGACGAGTGCATGAACGTCGAGTGTGATGAATGTCGCACATGTGGTAAACGAACAAACATTTTTAAACGACTGGCCACGACACCCCCATGAAACTCTTTGTGTCCTATATTGTCAAGTTAGCGGATCATTTCAAGAAAATGGCTGTGTATATTCTTGCCCATAACGCCGCAAAATTTGATACACAATTCCTTTATAAGGAACTGCTTGAACACGAATCATCAGATATATTTACGGGCGAACCCCTGAATAGAGAAAACAAGCTTATACAGATAAGAGGTAATGCTCAGTTTAAAGACACTTTGTTATTCACACCTTGTAAATTAGCTAAGTTACCGAAGGTGATGGGCGTCGCCGCCGAAGTTTCAAAAGGGTATTTCTCTTACACTTTCCTCACTTCCCCCCCCCCCCCCCAAAACATTACTTTAACTATACTATGACAACATGAGTGATAGTGAGCGTGAAGATTTTGAGAGGTACTACAACAGTTTTAATGAAGATAATCCTTACAATATAGCTGATGAATGTGAGCGTTATTGCGTGAATGATGTGCGCCTACTTAGAGTATGTTTCCAAGCCTTTAGAAGGATGTACATAGTCCGGTTCAACTGCGACCCGCTACAAGCCGCAACCACAATCGCTTCATTGTGTTTTACTGTGTTCAAGAACAACTTCATGCCTAAAAACAATCCACGCAGTTATTGTCATAAGGCTATTACTGGTTCATACACCTCCAACAACAGACCGGAATATACATAAAATAAGCTCGCAACACAGGGGAAGTGGCTATTAAGATTAACGGCCGTGTTTTTTGGGTGGAAGGTCTAAACGAGGACCCCACCACTGGTGAGAAAACAGGGTACTCCTTTAAAGGATACTGGTGGCATAGATGCCCACGTCCTGAGTGTGGCATCATAGTAGATATCCATGGTAGATCTCCTGCCGACAGTCTCACATAGATCCGTACCCGCGATCAACTTATAAGCTCCCAGTTCACTCACAAGGCTTTGTGGGAACACGAATATGATGTACGGATGGAGACAGATGAACAGTACCGCGAAGAAATAAACATAATGAAGCGTCCAATAGTGCTGGACCCTCTCAAATGCGGCGATAGTTTGTTTGGAAGACGCACAAACCTCTTCAAACTATACTTTCCACCTACGGATGGCGTGAAACTCCATTACTACGACTTCCGTTCTTTATACCCCTAAATGATGAAGAACAATCCGTACCCCGTAGGTGCATCTGAAAAACTGGTGGGACCCGCCCTGCCAACAATCGAAGAGTTCTCAGCTAATTTGAACGAGAACTATTTCAGACTTTCTTTCGTAGATGTTGTACCCCGTCGTAACATATGGATGCCAATCTTACCCGTCGTTATAGATCACAAACTCTTGTCTCCTCTGTGTGTGAAGTACGCAGAGGAGAACAATGGGGACAGTAATCATACAATCAAACAGAGGAAGATCAGAGGCGTATAAGTCCTGAACTGTCCCTAGCCATTCGTCACGGGTACAGAATATTAAAGATATATGAGGTGTGGAGGTTTCAGAAGCTACGCAACCTTTTTACACCATATATAAATACTTTTTTGAAGGATAAGGTAGAAGCATCAGGATACCCACGAGGAGTTGAGACGGAAAGTGAAAAATCGGCGTATATTCAACGCTACCGTGATCGTGAAGTGATACAACTTGAACGGGGACAAATTGCGAAGAACCCTGGCAAGTGCTTTAGTGCAAAGTTGTGCCTAAATAATCCTTGGGGTAAAATTGCTCAGAATACAGAAAAGGGGAACGTCCACCAGCCCAAAGTTATAACGAGGTGTGGGATTACGCCAACGCTCCCGAAAAAGAGGTCATGGAGATCGTGAATGTGGATAATACGTACATAATAAAGTACAACAGAACCGAATTGGCTACAGATACATCACTTGTCACAAACATACCTGTAGCCAGTTTCACAACAGCATACGCCCGCATCAAACTTTGGTGTCTACTGCATTCTCTTGGACGGAGGGTTCTGTAGGCAGATACAGATAGTATGATATTTACGGAGAGGGAACGTGAATATATGCCTCCTATTGGGGAATTCCTCGGAGACCTGACTGACGAGATCAAGGATGAGTATGGAGATAGCGCCTACACTGATTCTTTAGTCTCAACAGGCCCAAAAACTTACGGGGTACGAGTGAGGGTGGGGGAGAAATTGAAATATATCGTGAAGGATAAAGGTATCACTCCTAACCAGGCGAACCGACGGATTGTCAACTTTGATTCGCTCAAAGAGCTAGTGAGTTTAGAAGATGAGGGTGACCAACCACCCCACTTAGTTGTAGGAACTAACAACTTTCTGGCACAAAAGTTGGGGGGCGTGAAGGAGCTAAGGGGACGAAAGTGTGTCATAACACATAGAGGAAACGATACCAGGTGCCTGCCACCTACGACACTATCCCCTTAGTATACCGTGAGGTGTGAAAATTTGTTATATACTGTAAATAAATACTATATTAGTCTATTTACTTGTTGACGAAATTTTACACTTTATTTATTTTTCTATTTATGACATGTATTTAATTATGTTTCCGCTGGTGTTTCATTTTCACCTTTGTTTGTGTGTGTGTGTGTGTGTGTGTGTGTGTGTGTGTGTGTGTGTACAAGAAAAAAGCTAAGCACCACCCACTGAATGTTGCTGACCAGTAAAAATAATCATGTGACTCCTGCTACTAATCGGGACATATTTCCTCCTTGCGTACTCAGTTGACCCCCGCAAGCCATGGTTCTCAGACGTATCTTTTTAACTGTTAAAGAATTCTCGCGTAAAAGAAAAATAACGATGGCGTCCAATGATATTGCATGCTCTACATTCTTGAAGTGGTACTCACTAAAGTCTCCAGATGTGGTGAACACCCAAAGAATTTCTAGTCATCCCTCCTTTGAAGCCTTTAAGGCCACATTAAATCGTGCGAAGCATGAGGAGCAAGACGTCCAAATACTCTATGGTTATTCTGGTGAGAGCATTGCGGGGTTTCGCGGTTCAAACGATGTAATGGAATATGCTGTAGGATTAAACTGTACTAAAGCGTACATATATCGTTAAGTGAAAGAATCCACGCTTGCAGAAGAGAAACAAAGGATCTGGGTTGTGAACCTTGTTGATGATTGGTTGACAGGAGATATTATACCTTGTTACATCACATCGAGTGCGCGTACACTGGGGCGGTAGATTTAAATCTTGTGATTATGGACAGTTTAAAATATTTCTACCACTACAGCCATGGATATCATGACGAGTGTGCAGTGAAATTGTAGTTAAAGTTTTATGTGAATTTTTAATAGAGTTTAGGGACGAGTATCGTTTGTCTAGCAGAAAGTCAAGTATGGACACATATTTCTCTCAAATAGATCGCCAGAGTTTTAATAAATGTGCGTAGTTCGAGAAGGTACAATGGTGAATACATTTGCCCCTGAACGTTGTAGATGTATGGTGCGTATTCCAGGAAGTGTGTGATAAATCATTAAAACCGATATTACTTCATGTATCGCAGGTGGAAAAAATTTCTAAACATCTACCCAGTATAATGGGTTACAAATATTCGGTTGATTCATCAGTGTGCATCGAATCTTTCATGTTGGAACAATCTCGTACACGAATCACTAACGTTTGGCGGGGTTCATGACGCAACCCCGTGTGACTCATACCCACCCCGCACCTTCCACCTCCTTAACCGCGCGCACGGTCCCCTCCGCGTCAAACAGTGCAACGGCGGCTCACAGTCACCTCAGAACTTGACCCGTCTGGACGTTCTCTCCTCGCAGGATCAATAGAAAACTATTAAAAGATGGAACTCCCGTTGAGCAGCATCCTTAATGCAGTGTACGTGTCCGTGTTGAAGCCTGTGCGTGTATTCAGGCATAATACTGGTGCTATTAACTATGTACTTGAAACGAAGTGGAGACAATCAAACTCTGGTGGACAATACTATTTATTTAACTGCTGAAGAGATGAACAGAATCTTCGTGTTGGTTGAGAAGTGGGGCGAGGACAGTTATAAAATACCTGCAGGTGTAGGCACAAAAAGAGAACAGATTAGTGATACTCCCTCATACGTCATTATTTGTACGCTATGCGTAAATCGTAATACATACCAATCATGCATTGATATACGGTTGATGTGGAAGAATGCTGCTGAAAATAACACCACGCGAAGCTGTTTCATTCTCGACAGAATGTGTTAAGTCGTCGGTGTCCATAAAGTGAAACCTATATTAGACGCACCTGTTGCTGATATGAATTATTTTGACACGGTATTTTGACACGGATCCGTATTTAGAAGGTGCAGACTTCTCAAAATATCTTGAACTTTGGTACAAAGGACTAGAACGGTACAGGGCTGAACTCACCTTCACTGTTCACCCTGAAGAATTATTTCTTTATATAAGATACAGTTGTCGGCAGGATTTAGAAACATACTTCAATTGCCGATATGAGTTGTGAAGAAGATTTTACAGTTGAAAAGGTCAGCGCTGAAAGAATAAATGCTCGTTTGGAAAGGAGTGTTTATAAACTTGAATTTAATGGTGATGTTGTAGTAAACGATGTCATCTTTGTGCGTGCGTTTGACAGTATTCTATCCGTGTTTAAAGAGCGTGATAGTTTAACCCCCAATTATAAAATGGGTAAAAAAATAGTGTTAAACGAGTTGAAAGCCCTTTATATTGTATATAGACATCTGCATACTTTGAGTTGTGTATTAATATTAAATCGCATTATTGTGTAGTACAAAGCAATGAGGATGTAAATGTGGACTCGATTACGTGTGAGTTTACTATTTTATTTAAGCGTGGTAGAAAGTGACCTTAATACATGTATTTCCATTTTTGACGCGTATATATATATATATATTAAACAAATGTTGTGTATTTTGTTGTATATAGAATTCTTCTGTACTAGCTGTATTATTTTTGTTTTGATACGTATATATATATATATATATATATATTATATATATATATATATATATATATATATATATATGATGAAAAGAACCATGAAGGAAAGGAAACACAGAAGGGTGCTCAAGCGCTTTCGCCTAATGACATCATTCTGTTTCCTTTCCTTCGTAGTTCTTTTCATCATAAATATTTTTCACGTGTTACTTTCGTGAAATAATTTTCATATATATATATATATATATGTTAAATAACACCAATTATTTATTCCTGTTTTTGCCCCTAATGTATGTACAATTCTCCTATACTGGTTGTGATATTGTTGATGTAAATATAAATCATGTGTGCATTATCACTGTTTTGCACCTAATGTATATACATATTTTGTATTTCGATATATATATATATATATATATATATATATATTATATATGTATATATATATATATATATATATAAATATAAACGAAACAGTGTGTGTGTGTGTATGTGTGTGTGTTTTTTTTAGACAAAGCAATGCTAATTCTCCTTTATATGTACGTACAAGGAAATAACTGTGTAAATCCTATACGACTGGCTATGAGCCATTTCCGAATGGCTACCTTCTAAGCCAAATGGCAGCGATCCTAAAGCCGACCAGGAAGGCTTGTGAAGAATCCATTATGTGCCGAGACATGCCTCTGAAAACATCTTCTCTTTCTCTCTCTCCTCTCTTTCCTTTTTGTTTTATTACCCCTGTTAGGTTAGGTTACCCACTCCCACTTTGGAGGGTCTAACCCCGACCCTCTTCATGGAGACACACATACACGTCTTGGAGGGTCTAAAGCCCATTGTTGCAATTATTGATCATTTTGCATGCAATTACATTGTACTCTAACATTTTTCGCACATACTACTACCCCAACGGAGAAAAACGTTTGACAAAGTAAGAAGAAGGATGAGAGGTGAGAAATAAATCCAGAATGTTGGCCCATCTCCAAAATGATCGGGGATACGAGTAGGGTGTTGTACAATCTGCTTTAAGTCATTCAGGATCGAAAGGTTGAAAGCTAGTTCACTAGGGAAGTTAGGTTAATGGGAAGAAAGACAAAAGTGGTGGTGAACATTGAAATCACCTAAAATGGAGATTTCAGCAAAATGTAAGCGAGAAAGAATGTATTCCACTTTGGAAGTGAGGTAGTCAAAGAATTTTGGATAATCGGTCGAATTAGGAGAAAGGTAGACAGTGCAGATGCATTTAGTTTGAGATTGGCATGTAAGCCGTAGCCATAGAATTCGCATGATACAAGTTCGGGAATACGAGAGCAAGTTAGGTCATTGCGTACACATACGCAACATTCACCTTTGAAGCAAAATTGAATGTAGAGAAAGTAAGAGGGTAGAGAAAAGGGGTTCCTGTCAGTCGTCCTTGATACCAGAAGTTTCAGTGAGGAAGAGAAGGTGAGGCTTAGAGTTGGAGAGGTGGTGTTCAACAGTTTGAAAATTTGAGGAAAGGACACAAATGTTGCAGAAATTTACAAAAAATGAATCAGATAAAGGCCCAGAACATCTCGAATGGGCAGTGGCAGAACTAGTCTACGTTCCCGGTATCGGTGGTGGGGGAGCCAGAAGTGGGAACATTTATGGTCTCCTCCCCAGAGAACTCCGAGGATCTTAAAGTCGTTTCCATATTTTTTTTAATTTTGAAAAGATTATGTACGTATGTGTAGTGAAGAATAGGGCGAGAAGTGTGTGTTTGAGAGCATGCTGGACTGCTTACAAGTAGATGAGACATGGAGAAATATCAGCTCAGTAGGTCAGTGACAGGAGAAATGGGAGTTCCACCACTCCCTAACGCCCCTCCCGGTAGTACTTCTGTTCGATTTTTTTTTGTTTTTTTATGTTGGAGGGAGGGGCCAAGGGCGAGCGCCCGCAAAAGTACCCCCCTATATAAGAAGGTCTCTGAGGCTCGTAATGGCATTATATATAATTTATATATATATATATATATATATATATATATATATATATTCATTATACAGTATATATGATCAGGAAAACTCAGGTGTATAACATTCTTATTTTGAAAATGCGACAGGTAACGACAGACGTTTCTGAAATACATTTCCATATTCAGTATTATAAAATTATCTATTATTGAAGATTTTGGGGATCCGCCACTCTACATATATATATATATATATATATATATATATATATATATATATATATATATATATATATATAGATGAAAATAACCACGAAGGAAAAAGGAAACACAGAATGGTGCTCAAGCGCTTTCGTCTAATGACATTATCAGGAACACTGAAATAAATAACAAGTTCGAGACTATTTATAGGTCACGCAAAAAATAAAAAAAATAAAATAGAAAAATAAAATTTGTAGGAGGAACATACAAATTTATAAGGAAAAACTATAGAGTTTTAGCACTTTGCCCCTCTTGTCTAAATTCGTTCTGAACGAATTCAAAACAACAGGACCAAGCGTAAAAAGGCCCTGGTTAATGTTAAAATTATTTGTAAGTTGAATAATGGCAGACTCAAGAATATTTCTATTAACAATGTTGCTTGACTGAAACAAAATTGAACCATTATTCCAATCAACACAGTGGGATAACTCTGACAAATGGGCGAAAAGGGTACTGGATGACTGTCCTGTTCTAACGGAATATTGATGCTGTTTTACACGCGTGTGCAAATCCTTTCGCGTCTGTCCAGTGTAAAAGGAATCACATTGTTTACAGCCAATTTTATAGATAATGCCTGAATTATTGGTAGGGCTATTTTTTACTATGCTATTTTTCACAATATTTTCATATGAAAATATACATTAATATTCAAAAGTTTAAGTACATTAGCAATACCGAAAAAGCCTGGGAAAAATGGAAGTTCTAAGATATTCTTTGACAAAGTGCGAGGGTTATTATTCACACGATAGAAAGTTCGTTTTACCTTGTTAAGACAAGATTCCAAAAACGCAGGTGGGTAACACAAATCACTTCCAATACTGTTGATTTTTTCTAATTCGACATCCATGTATTCCGGATTGGCGATCCTAAGAGCGCGGAGAAACATTGAAGAAAATATGGCTTTCTTGAAGGGGATGTCATGTCCAGAGAAAAAGTGTACGAAGGACAAATTTTTTTTTCAGATAAATACTAAACTTAAAACCTGGGCTTTCCCTATGTACAGTGCTTACAAGAAGTCTCACGCCTCTGTCTCGTCCCAAGCTAGTCTGTTAGGTATAAAATTGGCGGTCCTTATGGCAGCGGAGGTGTGTTCGGATTGGTGCACATAATTGCTCTAACCCCATCAATGACGTCCACATTAGCTTTGTGTTGATCACTCTATTTATATATAGAGACATACTGTATATATATATATATATATATATATATATATATATAGTATGCAGGGGATAACGTGTCTCAGTCCCAGCTATGGTAGTTGTCTTACAATTAACAGTCCCAAGTGCAAGTTACGTTAACACCTCCACATAAACTACCCTGGACTAAAATAACATGCGTGAAGCCCTTACCCACAAACCATTTAAAAGTTGTGATTTAAAAGCTCTCTCTCTCTCTTGATCACACCGCATCCCATCAGAGGTCTTCAGCAGGGACATCGGCAATGTATCCATATAACGTTAATAATAACCGAAACTCGGGGAAAATATACTCTCTGCCTTCCGCTCTATCCTAAATCCTTTTCTCTTAGTAACCTCTTAATACAAACTAATCTATCATAATTTGCGACTTTTTAACTCTGGTAGGATTCAATTCCATTCCTATAGTGTAAGAGATACTTAAATGCATGTGTGTATTATGCCATATGATGTGCGTAATAAATAATAATTTTTAAATAGTTGGAGCGTTCAAGGTCATCTGTAATAATCTATAGACTACCCCTCAAGCCCATTCTCAACAATTAGATTCCCCTAAGACACAGGCGTCTTCAAGTAACATGAATGAGTAGAGATCTAAGGTGTTAGATTCCATATTATATAATTTATGTGCTAGGTTTAAGAACGTTGGCATTGAAGGATGGAAGGAAGGGACAGTAAAAGCGATAATAGGTTTAATGAAGGAAGTGGAATGAGGATGGAGGTAAGTGTTGCTATGTCGAAGGAAACGAGGTTGGGTGGGGCTGGATGTCTGGCTATGGTGTCGGAGAATTGACTCAAGTAGCTGGACGCTTTACTAGACAGCACTACTGCCAGATACTGGAAGAGGTGCTGCTACCCAGTGTTCGAGCGTATCTGGTCCCAGCGCCGGAACCATTTTACTTAATGGAAGATAACAGTCCCATTCATAGGAGTAACGTTGTGAGAGCGTGGTACGAAGATCACCCAGAGATTATTAATCTAATTCTGCCACCACGTTCTCCTGATATGAATCCGATTGAAAACCTTTGGGCAATAATGATTAACGAATGGGAGCAACGCAATGAAAGAACATTTGAAGCACTTTTAGCTCACACGACGAATAGTTGGGAGAGCTTACGCCGAACACCAAACATTCCCTACAATCTGGCCTCTTCTATGCCGCAACGATTGCAAGAAATTATTGATGCCGGAGGAAGCTATACGAAATACTGATGTTAAAGCCATGACGTAAATGTGTATCGAATATATATTTATGTTAATATAGAATTTTATTATATTTTTATGTTTGACATCTATAAAAGTATATATTGTGACCATGAAAGAACTTTACTTATCCTTAGTTAGAATCTTTTTTTGCAATGTCTACGCTCGTGGAGATGATAATATATGCATTGTTGAAACAAACTATGAGAAGGTAATAGTTTCAGGAAAAAAATAAAAACTGGCAACATCGAGGCCATCACATGTTTATGGGAATTGTCATATGATATGCTACCAATAAACTCTTACATACTACTATATACAGTATACTGTATTACGTAATAATTACGATGAAGAAATCAAATGCAAATTTCTCTGATTCACGGCCCACCAGTCTTGCTTTAGACTAATGACTTTCATAAGATGGAATAGGTTACCACTTAAAACAATGGATAAACTCTCTATTAGTGAGACGACCGTGACTTCCTCGAAATGCGAGCGCGTGAGAGGTTCATTGAGGAATTTGGTCATTAGATTCTTCACGTAGGATATTATCACAAACAACAATATTGACAACAATTCCCAACAATTACTTAATATCATTCATTGCATTTGAGCAAATAATTTCGACCTGCGTCAAAATAACTTACGTATCATGCCATGATTTGGGATATTTGCCGAGATAGTCGTTCTCTATAGTCTGCAGTATATATTGAGACGGTATAATGTAATGCCCAGCTAATATTATGATGACTAGGATTGCTCCATACCCATCCCAACATCCCGAAACTTGGTCATTCTGCTTCTTAATCATTTGTATTTTAAACACTAAAATGTAGCAGAAGTGACGTAATAATGGACGTCATTGATTGGGTTGGAGCATTTATGTGCACCAATCCGAACACACCTCCGCTGCCATAAGGACTGCCCATTTTATGCCTAACAGACGAGCTTGGGACGAGACAGAGGCGTGAGACTTCTTGTAAGCACTGTACGAGCACATCCAAAAACGGGATTGAGTTGTTTTGTTTCACTTCTAAAGTAAACTTAATAGCGGGGACTTGATTATTTAACTGAAAGAGGAAGTCATCCAGGTCACGCTGGTTGCGGTACGTTGACGATATTTTGTGTATCTGTCCCATGAAGCGTTACCTGGATGACTTCGTCTTAAGCAATTCACACGAAGCCTACAAAGTGTAATCGCAAACAAACAAAAACTAACACTCTCATTAAGACCGCAGTAGGCCTATTCAAGTATTGTACCAATATCGTAGGTAATTTTGTATCACCCTGTTATTTTGACCATTCATTTAATTTAATTATCGTGCATTTTAATCTTTACGTGCTCTTTTATGCATTTCATTCTTGACGGCCTAATCCACTTACTGTACCAACCGTAGGGGCATTATTTCCCTTATTTCTGTTCAATAGTTCAATAGGCATCGTTATTTATTCTGTGTTCACTCGGCATGTCATTAGCCTACCTAAATTAGTGTTTATCATCATTGTACTTACTTAATAATTATACTGTATAACCATTTCTTATTGCTAATATTCAGTCATCTTTAGCATAATATAAATGCCGTTATATCATTGTTAATCATTATAAATACCTTTATTGAACTGTTAATCACTGTGAACAAATAGTTGATTTATTTTCCTAGTTAAACACAAAACAAGAAGATAATTTTTCTCTCCTATTTAAATATTGTTTATTTGGGCAGTAGGCCCAAAATTGGTGACCCTAATTTCATAATTTTATTCAGTAATTATAGTAAGCCTACTTTCTTAGCCACAACAAATTGGTGATCCGTAGGCCACTATAAGTTGGTGACCCTGGAGTGACTATAAATTGGTGACTCCAGCCTTCTCATTAACCATCAATCATTATCAATCAATTAACCATTATCATTACTATAGTGCCAACTTTACGCTATAAACGGTAACATCAAATTCGTTAAGATTAGGCTACTATATATATATATTCCATCTCAGAATGGTTCCCTAAGATAATTTTAATGGAAAACACAGAACTAATGTGCATGAAACATTAGTGACCCGTTGCCCTCATTGGACTTACATCATCAAAAGGAAAAACTTAAGTATTTGCCATTTACCATTATGTATTCGGATTAAAGGGAACTTAATATCCCAGAAGTCTCTTTTTCCATGCACATTAGTTCTGTTTTTTCCTATATATATATATATATATATATATATATATATATATATATATATATATATATATATATATATATATATATATATGTGTGTGTGTGTGTGTGTGTGTGTGTGTATATATATATATGTACACACACACACACATATATATATATATATATATATATATATATATATATATATATGAAAATTACTTCACGAAAGTAACACGTGAATAATATTTATGATGAAAATAACCACGAAGGAAAAAGGAAACACAGAATGGAGCTCAAGCGCTTTCTTCTAATGACATCCTCAGGAACACCGAGGATGTCATTAGACATCATTCCTGAGACATCATTCTTGAGGATGTCTTGAGACGAAAGCGCTTGAGCACCATTCTGTGTTTCCTTTTTCCTTCGTGGTTATTTTCATCATATATATATATATATATATATATAATATATATATATATATACATACACTTTTCAACCTTTCCTTTCAGGTGTTCCGCCGATGATTCCAAAATTCACGGAAGTCAGGCTAGTTGTCCCTCCTCTTAATTTGGTTTGGCGAAGTAAAGGTTTGGTTTCTTTGTTCTCTCCACTTCACACAGGCAGGTACTCCAGGCTCCTCTGGAATTGTTCTGAGCCAGGCGTCTAATCTTCTTTTGAAGTTGTCCACCACTGTACCATTCGTGTTCCGTAGTTCCTTAGATAGTTGGTTGAAAAGTTTTTGCCTTCTCACAACAAAGCTATTTTCTTCAGGGTTGAGGATCTTCCCTATCTAGCCTTTAGTTTGGGAACGCGGCACATTATTCCTTTCCTGCTTTCTACTGTTGTTTGAGCGGTTATCGGATTCAAAGTGAGATTAGGGATTAGTTTCTCCAGTATTTTCCATGTATAAATAATGGCGTACCTCTCCCTTCTTTCCAGCGAATATAAATTTAATTCAGGTAACCTTCCCAGTAAATCATTCGTAGTTATTTGCATCCATTCATCTTGGTTGTGGAGCTTTTCCGAGTCACTTCCAGTTGACTCTTTTTTAAATGGGGATATTAAGACTGAACAATACTCTAACTTGGGTATGATCAGTGTTTCAACAGACGAATCATTATATTTTAATGATTATCTTTTATTATTATCATTATCTTTTAATGGATCTCCGTATCTGTCCAATTATTCTCTTTCCTTTGTTCACTGTTATCTTATTTTCGTGTTTCAAATTTCGCGTCATCAATCATCATAATTCCTAAATTTTTCGCCTTAGAGTTTCTTTGAATTTCCTCTCTATTTCGGGTATGGTATTCCATGATTTTAGGTCCTCCCTTCTTCCGTACCTCAATAGTTGAAATTTCTTCAGACCAATTGTATCTTCTGTTCATGTCTGTTTGTAGAGATTCTATATCATCTGGGTCTCTTATTTTTCTACTAGGTGTGATCATCAAAGGTTGTTATTTTGCTGTCATTGGTAACTTCATCATCTATATCAGTTAGTATGATTATGAATAGTAATAGAGCTAATACTGTTCCTTGTGTTACTGAGCTGACGACCTATGACTTTGATGAAAATATTCCGTGAACTGTAATGACTTGCAGACGCTCAAAAAGGAAATTATATATCCATTTTCCTACTTCTGTTCTTATTCTCTTATTGTTCAGTTTATGTGCTATGATTCCATGGCCACACTTTCCGAACACATTGGGAAGGCTTGTGTATATCACATCATAGTTGTCATTGTTTTCGAGTGCATCAATGATGTTGTTATAATGTTCCATTAGTTGTGATTGGCATGATCCTTCTGAACGGAATCCATGTTGGTTGTCATTTATTATTTACTGAGTCCCCAAATAATCATAGATTTTTTCTGTAGCTATTCTATGAAGTATTTTTGTGAGCTGAGATGTCAGCGACACTGGACTATAGTTTTTAGCTCAGATCTATCCCCTCCTTTATAAATTGAACCTACGTTCGCTCTCTTCAGATACTCCTTCTTTCTCCTGTGTCCAGTGATCTTCTCCATTTTTCATTATTTTATTCTTGCAGCTCTTAATCAGTGTGGCGTTCCATTTGTTCGAGAATGCTGCTGAGAGTGCTTTTAGTTTCCTTATAACTAGTGTTGCACCATCTGTTGTGAAATCAAAGTCCGTTATACTTTCCTACTGTAATTCTTCCTCAAGGAACGCATTTCTATCGCATACTAGTTTATCAGATTTGGGGATACTGAAAGCCGATTCATACTGAGCTCTTAATATTCAGATGTTTCTTTTAGATCTTCGGTTAATACATTGTTTTAATTCATGAGAGGGCTGATAGTCGCGTGATTTTTCGTCTTCCTTTTTGAAAAATTCTAGAAGTAATTTGAGTTAACCTTTATCGCTTCTATAGCGTCGTCTTCTTTCTCTGTATAGTTTTCAATTAGGCCTTGTATGACGCAATCTATACTCACCAGTTTACCATTTAATATATTTACGATATTGTCTTTGCAGTTTCTTAATTTTACAGTCGCTCATTTTCTCTTGCAAAATACTGACCTTTTTCTTCTCTCAAACGTGCTTTTCTTTCCTCTTTGTTTTTCTTCTGACATGTTTTTCCACAATTTCTAGTTTTCTCTTCTAGGTTATTAGTATCTCTTCCGTTGCCTTATACTTAATGATGATTCTGCAGTCTATTGCTTCCATTTCTCCCATTTCTTCCAATTTATAGCCATGGAGTCAGGTATGTGACTTTGTCTACAAATGGTTTGGTTTTAGGCCCTGTATGTTGGCTAGGTAATTTAAATTTTTTTCGTTTTCAATTTCTTCTTTATGTAGTTCAGATTTTTTATCCCATGGTGGTGCATGTTTCGTTGCCCTGTGATCCTCCGAGAATTTTTCTTTTTTTATCGGTTTCGATACCTGTTGTCCCAGGTTCGTATTGGGATCCACGTATTTGTCGAGTCTTTGTGTTTATCGAATGGTATTTAGTAGTGGTAACCCTGTTTGATGATAGTTTTTGCTGCTTAACTGTCGTGTTCCTTTGAGGGTGGTGGTAATGGCATTTTTACCCGTATTTGCATTTTTTTTTCAAATTTACAATTTCCATTTTTGCAAAGGAAGTTGCATAAAGTGAGTTGTGCATAAATGCATTGTCCGTTCTGTATCTCCAATGCCCTTTTGCATAATATTTGCATATTTGCATATATGCATATATGCATATATATATATATATATATGCATATTTGCATATTCCCTACGTTTTTAGTTTTTATCGTCTTTTTATCATTATTTTCATTTCGTAATTTCACCGCATCATAGTTTGTTTATTTCTTTTATTTCTTCTACAATCATGTCTTCTTTTCATGTTTATTTTTATTTCTCTCTCATCTACACCATTTTCTTTCGAAACATTCTGGTCATCTCTTCCTCCCAGTATTTTCGCTTTCTCTATCGAATTCGTATTTTCCATTTCTTTAACAACCGCAAACGAATTTACAATCTTCGTTCATGAATTACACAGAAATTTGATACTCTTAATCTGTTTCGCGTTCGACACAAGGAATATTTTCCTATCGTCTCATTAAAGTCATGCAAAAACAAAAATCACACTTCATTACTTCTTTTTCAGTTGTTGCTAAATTACACAAGTTGAAAGTTAGGTGGGAATTTGAACCCATGACCATATTATTTATGACCGTAATCGTTCAATACACAAACACATTTTTTCCTTTCTTTTCGTTTGAGTGGGAGTCAGTCACGTGGGTTTGGTTTTATGAACTTTTTTCTGCCTTGTACCAAACTTTTTTAAATGACTAACAATTTCGATTGAATATACATTTTAATATATTTTAATATATGTGTAACTTCCTTCGTAACGACAAAAGTCGTGTAACGGAGGGAACCTACAGCTATACGTGGGATTAGAATCATCTAAAGGTCGGTACATCATCTGAACGCAGTGGACGGTCACCCCTATCAAAAGAATGCAACACCACGCTTATTCTCCTTCCTTTATTCCAATGAAACACTTAAACCTAGTGTATTAATGATTATTTACTATTTATTTACCTGCTACTGACGGTGAATCACATATTCATTGCAAAATCAAATTCTCTCTATACAAACAAACTGATGATCTTTCAAGTTTCCTATTTCCCGCTACAATAGGGGCTTCCCTTGAGCCAGAAAGATGAGAACGACATGAGATGTTTGGTACAGGAAAAAAAATACTGGTCGGCCACTGAAAATTGTCCCTTCCTGACTGCCAAGAGTACTGTTAATATGAGGGTCCTGGATTTGAGTCTCGTTTGGGGTATCAGAGTTCTGAAATTAAGGTGCCTCACTCAGTCTTCCTTGCAGGGTACAGTTGTCCGGAGTAGTATTGCCGCAAAAGGTTAGAATGCAGAGCAATTGCAATGTTGATCAAATGTTGCAAGGTGCCACCCACCCCACCGTCTTGTTCCAAGGTGCCACCCACCCCACCGTCTTGTTGCAAGGTGCCAACCCCCAGGGTGTCAAAAAAAGGGGGGAACTCCCACAGCAAGCCTCTTTAGCTGAAAGAGTTCAACGTACCATAAAAGAGCGCATGCATCGCTATTTTACACATAAAAACACATACAGATATATAAACATTCTGGGATCATTGGCCTTGTCATACATCTCTTCTCACACACTCTGTTTGCGTACCTCTTTCTAAAACCTCGTTAGCTGTTGCCCCAATTGCGCGATGGTGTGAACGGTTGTATGACGAGGCCAATGATCCCAGAATGTTTATATATCTGTATGTGTTTTTATATGTAAAATAGCGATGCATGCGCTCCTATAAATGCGTATATAAATACTTTTTTGAAGGATAACGTGGAAGCATCAGGCTACCCGCGAGGGGTTGAGAGCGAGAGTGAAAAATCGGCTTATATTCAGCGTTACCGTGACCGTGAAGGGATACAACTTGACCGAGACCAAATTGTTAAGAACCCTGGCAAGGGCTTTAGTGCAAAGTTATCCCTAAATAGTCTTTGGGCAAGTTTGCACAGAATACAGGTAAGGGGAACGTTCATTTGGCCTAAAGTTATAACGAGGTGTGGGATTTTGTCAATGCCCTCGATAAAGAGGTTATGGAGATCGTGAATGCTGGTAACACGTACATAATAAAGTACAACTTCACCGAACTGGTCACAGATACCTCACGTGTTACAAACATACCTGTAGCCAGCTTCACAACGGCATACACACGCATCAAACTTTGGGGACTACTGCACTTTCTTGTGCGGAGGGTGCTGTACGCTGACACAGATAGCGTAATATTCACAGAGAGGGAGGGTGAATACATGCCGCCTATTGGGGAATAACTGACTGACGAGATCAAGGATGATTATGGTGATGGTGCATACGCTGACTCCTTTGTATCAACAGGGCCAAAAACTTATCGGGTGCGGGTGAGGGTGGGGGAAGAGCTGAAATATATCGTGAAGGCGAAGGGCAGGGTCGTTAACTTTGACTCGTTGAAGGAGCTAGTGTGCTTAGAAGATGAGGGCGACAAACCTCCCCAGCTGACTGTAGGAACCCACAATTTTTGGGCACAGAAACTGGAGTGTGTGAAGGAACTTAGGGACACAAAGGTGTGTCGTAACATCTATAGGAAACGTTACCAGGTTCCTGGCACCTATGATACCGTACCCTTTGGGTACCATAGTACCTGAATGATATATGCCTATTGTTAACGATGTGTTTATTTATTACGTATATTTGTAAATGTTTCAATTAGGCTTTCATTTTCTCCTTTGTTTGTGCGTGCGTATGTACAGGAAAAAGTCCTAAACTCCGCCCAGTGTAAGCTCAATCAAAGGGTCGCGTGACTCCTGCCACTACCTGAGCATATCTCTATCCCTGCCTGCTCAGTTGGCCGCTGCAAGCCCTGGAGCTCAGACGTATATTTGAAGAATTCTCACGTAGACGAAAAATAGTAATGGCGACTTTTGATATTGCGTGTTCGGCGTTTAAGAAATGGTATTCGGTAAAGTCGGAAGATGTGGTGAATTCTGAAAGACGGCCTAGCTTTCTCTCCTTTGAGACTTTTAAGGCTACATTGAACCGTGCGAAGCTTGAGGAACAAGATGTTCAAATACTCTATGGATATTTTGGCGAGAGCATTGCCGGATTTCGCAGCACAAACGATGTAATGGACTACGTTGTAGGGTTAAACTGTATAAAAGCGTACATATACCGTGAGGCGAAAGAAACAACACGTGCAGAAGAGAAGCAACGGGCATGGGTAGTGAGTCTTGTTGATGAGTGGTGTGACAGGCAGTGTTATGTCATGCTGCATCATACTGAGTACGCATACCCTGCGGCTGAGAATGTAAACCTTGTCATCATGGACAAGCTAAAGTACTTTTACCACTACATTCATATATATCATGACGAGGTTCGCAGCGAGGTTGTAGCTAAAGGCCTGTGTAAATTTTTAATATAATTTAGAGACGAGTATCGACTCTTAAACAAAAAGGATAAATACGGGCAAATTTTTCTCTCAAATAGTGTGCCGGATAGTTAGTGTGTGGAGAAAATAAACTCAGAGCTTGAACCGACTGGACGTGCACTCTTCGAATACGATGGAACTTCCTTTGAGAAGTATTCTCAATGCAATGCCGTGTACGAGGTGTCCGTGACGAAGTCATTGCGCGTGTTCAGGCGTGAAACTGGTGCCTTTAACTATGTACTTGAAACGACTTGTAGACAAGCAAATTCTGGTAAACCTGCAGATGTAGGTACAAGAAGAGAACAGATTAGTGATACCCCCTCATATGCCATTGTTTGTACGTTGTGTATAAATAACGATCAGCCATGCATCGATATACGACTGATGTGGAAGAATGCATCTGATAATAATGTTCTTGTCCCCACGTGAAACCGCTTCATCCTCGAGAGAATGTTTGAAATCGTCGGATTCCGCAAGCTGAAGCCTATATTAGACGCGCGTGTTACGGATATGATTTATTTTGACACGGTTCTTGAATGTGCATACACCGATCTGCTCGACGGGTTTATCGAATGTAGGAATGAACAAAGCGAGAATGGTCTAGAGCTGGATGCTCATTTAAAAGGTTTAGACTCGTTGAATTTAATAATGAAGTTGTGGCTAACGACGCCCTCTTTGTGAGTGCTTTTGATTGTATTCTGACCATGTTTAAAGATAATTGCCAGCCAATTGTAAAGTGGGCACAAAAATAGTATTGAACGAAATGAAGGCCCTTTACATCGAGTATAGGCACCCGCACACCTTGAGTGGTGAAATAATGTTAAATCGTATTTATTGTATAGTACAAAGCAACAACGATGTAACTGTAGACTCGATCACGTACGAGTTTAGTATTTTAGTTAAGCGCGGTAGAACATAAAGTGTATGTATTTTGTTTTTATATAAGTTTTGCTGTTTATATATATATATATATATATATATATATATATATATATATTAATGGGTATATAGCTTTATCCTGTACTATTATTCTGATGATTATATTTCGTCGTTTTGTATTTCTTCTATTTTTATTTTTTATTTTATTTTTTGATTATATATATATTCTTCGTTCGTATTTCTTATCCCATTATTATTTTTTTATTATATATATAATATATATTTTTTTCGTTCGTATTTCTTATACTATTACTATTTTTAATGTAAAAAGCGCTTTCTTAACCTTTTACTGCACGGAGGTCTTTTCTGAGACTGAATAAAATTGTTTGGCTTTAATCAGAACAAAAACAGCAAAGTGACACTGGGATGTAAAGGGTTAAGACACCTTCAATATTCAAGCTTTTTTCACGAGTTTCTAACCAGTCAAGAATGCTATATTATTGTTCAGTCGCAGTCTTTTCAGTGGAAAAGTTAATAGAAATAATAATAATTTACTAACATTCATAAATACTGTACTTCAATTTCATTATGCACTGATTATGCCAGTGGTTCTGAACCGGTGTGCCGCGAAGCCTTCGGAGGTGTGCCGCGAAACAGTGACGGTAATTATATTTCTACTGGTATTTTGATGTGGAAATTTAGTCTCGGCTAAATATTTAGTCTCAAACCAAAGTCTCATCCAGAACAAACTAAGTTTCGGTCTAAATTTCCAAGTAGTCCCATTTTGAATAACCAAAGAAAACGTTTCAACCACCAAAAAAAACCATTTCTGGGGAACTTTAATAAACTGCAAAAATAATTTTCATTATTATATTACAGAAAATGATGCTGATGAAATAATAATAATAAACATAATTAAATATTTATGAAAAATATAATTTTCGTATTATAATTAAAGGTATTTCTGTGTGTTTATATACAGGGTGTACATAAAGTCAGGATCTATTTTTGTGAAGCACTTGGAAATTATATGGAATTCAATCATAAAATGATAAAGTGGTAACATTTATTAAATAATTAAGAGTAGGATTCGACGTGACGCCCATCAGTATCCCTGCACAGCTCAAATCGTTCCTTCATCTCCACCCACCTCTGACTTTATTATGTCTGAAAATAGAATCTCTTCTAAAGGCGTTTTTTCTACCGTATCTGGGCTCAACTCTAGGAAGGCGTGTAGTCCTGATGGTGTTTCTCCTGTTGTTCTTAAGAACTGTGCTTCTGTGTTGCCCGAAGCAAACTTTTTCTTTGTCTCTCATCTGGTACTTTCCCTTCCTGCTGGAAGTTCGCTTTCATTCAGCTTTGATTTCTTGCCTTAAACACCTCTCTTTTCACAATCTTCTTTCATATTGTCAGTATGGCTTCTGCAATGGACGCTCGACTGGCGATCTTCTTGCTTATCTCTCTGACTCTAGGTCATCCTCCTTTCTGGATTTCTGTGAAACTTTTGCTATTGCGCTAGACATATCGAAAGCTTTTGATAGAGTCTGGCACAAATCTTTAATTTCAAAACTGCCCTCCTTCGGTTTCTATCCTTCTTTCTATGCCTCCATCTCTAATTTCCTGTCTGCCCGATGTATTGGTGCGGTTGTAGATCGCCACTGCTCTTCTCCTAAAGCAATCAACAGTGGTGTTCCTTAGGGTTCTGTCCTGTCACCCACTCTTTTCCTTTTATTTATTAATGATCTTTTAATTCGCAATTCTTGTCCTATTTACTCCTATGCCGATGATTCCATTCTTCACTTCACCCGCTTCCCAAAGCGCCCCTCTCAACAGTCAATCCATGATTCGCAGAGGATAGCTGTTAAACACCTGACCTCTGATCTTTCTGCTATCTCTGATTGGGGCAGAGAAAACCTTGTGGCTTTCATTGCATCAAAAACTCAGTTCCTCCATTTATCTATTCGTCTCAATCTTCCCCACGAATACCCCCTTATCTTCAACAATACACAACTCAATCCTTCCTCTTCTTTTAACATTCTTGGTGTTTCTTTTTCTCGTGATCTTTTCTGGAAAGATCACATATACTCTCTTTCCAAAACAGCTTCTAAGAGGTTACGTGTACTGTACCGCCTCCGTGGTTTCTTCACCCCCAATCAGTTGCTGTCTCTCTATAGGGGTCTTGTCCGCCCCTGTATTGAGTATGCTTCTCATGTATGGGGTGGCTTATGCGCCGTTCAAAAATTACGTAACGCTATTTTTGCTAAAACCTGACACCCTCACCCACTGTAACGTTCCGTAACGTGTAGGATGTGGGGGTGGGGGAAGTGTTACATAACATCTTAGGGGTGTCTTATCTAGCGTTACAGAACGACGTTCCTGGGGGACCTGGGGTGTCAAGTTTTAGCAAAAATAGTGTTACGTAATTTTTGAATGGCCACTTAACCCACAGAGCCGTACATGACCAGGTGGAATCAAAGGCTTTTCCTTGCATTAATTCCCCCGCCTCTTACTCACTGTCTTCAATCCCTCTCTCTTCGCCGCAGTGTTGCCTCACTCTCTCTTTACTATCGCTATTATAACGGATACTGCTCTTCCGAACTCTCTAACTGCATGCCTCCTCCTTTAAGGAGAGCACGCAGTACCAGACTTTCTACATTTTCTCATTCCTTTCCAATCCAACTCTCTAACGCAAGGGTTAATCGGTATTTTCCATCTTTCTTGTATTCAACTGGTCAACTCTGGAACAATCTTCCTGAATCCATCTTTCCCCCTGTCTATAACCTCCAATCTTTCAAACGCAGAGTGCCTAGACATCTCCAAATCCCTGAACCTTAATTTTGGCTCTCTTCTTCTTCTATGGGGGTGGGCGCTTTTGGGGACATTTGCCCTTGGCAGCTCTTCCTGCATAAATGGATAAATACTGATTGAGAAATTAGATCTAAGTAAATAGATTGCAAGCTGAACTTCAAATTTGATTGTTTGGTTGAGATGGGGGTGATATATGTTTCCTTTGAAAAAAAATTAATTGCTAGTTGCAAGCCTATTGACTCCTCTTCAGATAAATTGTATGACCAAGTGGTGTGGACAACACTTATCCATTTTACATGAGATATGGCGTTACGGTAAGATATTTCAAGTTGGTATACCCATTCGAAGCTAGTGTACCACGTTTGTCAAATTTCTCATATAAGGTGTAGCCAAGCGTTAGAATGGAGATGAATATATAGGGGATGACCAGATAATTTTTCATGCTGTTCTACAGATCTACAGAAGCTAAGGCTAACAAAGACCCTAAGATCCACTCTAAGGTTAGCTCGAGAGAAAGGAAAGAGTAGGGGGTTAAGAGAAGAGAAGAGAATAAGGGGTTAAGTAAGGAGGAACACCTAGCACTCGTGGGTTAACATTTATTCAGAAAAAGAGAAAAAAAAGACTCATCATCATCATCCGCCGGCCACTGCCGACAAGTCAGAAAAATAGTCGGAGAAAATAGGAGAGGGGTGGAAGATGAAAAGAAGTAAAATAAGAACGCTTACAAACCATGTAAACACAGTCTTAACTCACTGTCATACCATGCAAACTACAAACATACAAGAAAAGAGAGTTACAGACATGCAAAGTAAGGAGAGGATAAGAAAAAATAAAAGTAGGTAAAGTTAAACAAAAAGTGGGTTAGTTTACGCTACGAGCTGCATGTACGTTTGTGTTAGTCTAATTTTTTTTTTTTTTAAATAATTTTATTGCTGGCATCACACGCTGGCATGTCACAAGCTGGCATTTATCGTCAACAGACTCATCCTCGACCACCACCACCACCACCAGAGCTCCTGTTGCTAATTGTTTTTTTTCTTTTTAAAACAACGTTAATATTTTTAAAATGTCTGTCAAGACGGTTCTTAAACACATTAACGCTGGTAGAGTTCACGACGGGCGCGAGAAGATTATTCCATTTATCAATTATTTTAAACAAAGAAGTTTTTAGCGATATTAGTAATGAAACGTCTGCCACGCAACTTAAATCCGTTATTACGAGTATTACTATTATCGAAAGTAAACAATTTGTCAAAATTTACGTTATCGATGTTATTAACGATTTTGAAAACTTCAATAAGCTCCCCCCCTTAATCTCCTAGTTTCGAGTGAATACAGGTCTAACTCTTTAATCCTATCTTCATAAGGCTTGTTGCGCAATGACGGAATTAGTTTCGTGGCACGACGCTGAACCCTTTCTAACCTATCAATATCCTCACGCAAGTACGGGCACCAAAACTGAACGGCATATTCTAAATGAGGCCTGACTAGGGACTTGTAAAGGGGCAATATAATATCCTTCGATTTAAATTCGAAATTACGCGCTATGAAGCCTAACATCCTATTAGCTTTTGCGCAAGACTCCAGGCACTGGTTCCTAACCTTTAAATCCTTAGATACGTGTACGGCTAAATCTACTTCCTCGTCAACGCTCGCTAACTCCCTATCATCCATTGTGTACGTGTAATTATTGTTACGAGAACCTATATGCAAAACTTTACATTTGTCTACGTTAAATTGCATCTGCCACTTATCCGTCCACTCCATAATCCTATTTACATCGTCTTGGAGCCTATTTCTATTGTCCTCGTTAACAACCTTACCACCTATTTTAGTATCGTCCGCGAATTTTGACACGTTACTAGTCAATCCTACATCTATGTCGTTAATGTAAATTACGAATAGCAATGGGCCTAACACTGAACCCTGTGGGACACCGCTACCTACATCCAACCACCCCGATTCACTACCATTAACTACGACCCTCTGCCTCCTAGCACGAAGCCATTCTTCTAACCAGTTAGCTACCTGACCGCGTATACCGTGCGCTTTGACCTTCGCAATTAGTCTCCTATGCGGAACTGTATCGAACGCCTTTTTAAAATCTAAATAAATAACGTCAGCCGCTCTATGCCTATCGTATTCGCGCACTATTTCGTTATAAAATTCTAACAAATTAGTTAAACAAGACCTATGACGTCGAAACCCATGCTGACTACTATTAATCAAATCTCTACTTTCTAAGTGATCGATGATACGGTCCCTAACTACGGATTCCAAAAGTTTACCGACAACTGACGTTAAGCTAATGGGCCTATAATTGCTAACTACTGCGCGGTCGCCTTTTTTAAAAATAGGCGTGACGTTAGCTAATTTGGTTAATATTCGTTTTTTGACCCAGTCACACCCAGCTATAACAGCAATATATATTGAATAACCAATCAAAACTGAATAAGAAAATATATATATTATCTTGTGCAAATTTGTATAAAATGTACTTTTTTATAAAAAAAATATTTTCTACTTTCTAATATGTATGTATATAAATTTCGGTTAGTTTGTTTATTTTGGCTACCTTTTCTGGAGATTTTTTGGCTATTTTTGGCTACTTTTTCTTGCTTTTGCCTACTTCTTTCTGTTTCTTGTTAGTGTGGTGATTTTCGTTCTAGTATTATGAAGTGTCAATCTTGTGAACTTGATTTTGAAGACGTGATCCGCCATATTGCCCTCGATGAAAACAAGAGTTTAGACCTTTTTTTCAATCACGGAATAATTAAGACATCCGTGACCTGCCCTAAATACAATAGTGCTTGTATTTTAAGAAAAGACCAGAAGGTCTTTAGATGCCGTAAAAAAAATCCTAAAAATAAACGTGTCATTTCAGTTTAAGGGCAGGCGAAATTTAGCGGACTACCCATGCAAGGTTGGCACATGTTATTACATTATCATTTGTATAATTTAGGTCTCGGGGGTACGGGGGCCGAGCCCCCGTAAAGACCACGCATCACAAATTGATCGGTCCTAATGTTTTGCGGACAGTTCAGTACGTGACACCGGTTAGGTCAACTGTATGCTCTAGATGATTGGTTAGGTTAAGTCATGATATTTTCGTTTAAATTCGTTAGTTTAAACGAAAATGACGAGTGCAAACTTTTCTGGTTAATTTTGAGGTGATTTGTACGAAACTGCCATTCGTTTCCTGTGCAAATGCGTAGTTTTCAAGATGACGATATCTCGAAAACTACGCATTTGCACAGGAAACTGATGGCAGATTCGTGCAGAGCACCTCAAAATTGACCAGTCTCTCATTATAAAAAGAGACTGGGTCAAAAAACGAATAATTACCGCTAATTTGAAGTCTTCAGGAATAATCCCCGTTTCGAGTGACTGATTAAAAACCTTCGTTAAGGGGCCTACGATAACGTCTTTCGAATCTTTCAAATGTCTGGGATAAAAGGCGTCAGGGCCTGGAGCCTTGCTAACTTTTAGCCTATCGATATAATGCGCAATCTCACCCTCGTAAACAGTTATTTCATCCAAAATAGTCTCGCTACTAAATGGAACGATATCGTCCACGTCGGGGACATTATTTACGTCTTCTACTGTAAAAACTGTCGCCAAAAAGTTATTTAAAATACCCGCCATCGCCTGAGCGTCAGAAGCCAAAGCGCCATTAACATCCACTAGAGGGCCTACGTTATCTTTTATTGGCTTACGATTATTAGCGTATTCAAAACATTTTTTGGATTATGTTTACTATCCGCAGCTATACGTATCTCTAAATTACGCTTAGCATTCCTAACTGATCTTTTAACCTGACGTCTAAGCTCGATATATCTATTAAAGTTAGCTGCCGTGCCATTGCGCTTATTAAGTCTATACGCTCTATTACGCTCGTTTATGAACTCGCCTATTTCCCTAGTCCACCACTTGGGCCTAACATGATTTCTAGCGCGCTTGGGCCTACGAGGAATAAACTCCCTTTCAATATTCCTAAAACTTTCTCTAAACGCCACCCAATGCAAATTTTTGTCATTACCCATAAATAAGTTATCCCAGTCCACTACTCTCATCTTATCCGCAAAACTATCAAAATTAGCCCTACGAAAATCAGGGACTTCTATTACGTTACTATCCTTAGTGTTTTCTATCAGTAATTTAAACCTAAGAATTTGATGATCACTACATCCTAAACTCTCGCCTACTTCTAAACCTTCGACTATATTCTCGCCGTTCGTCATCACCAAATCTAAAATATTGTCACCGCGCGTTGGTTCGGTAACTATCTGTCGTAAAAAATTATCTTCCATAAACTCAATCAATCTCAAACCCTCCTCATTACCAGTAAAGTTCTCGTAATTAACAAGTTAAAGTCTCCGACAATTATACTATTCCGATTGTCAATAAAATTACCAAGAAGTGAGTAAAATCTAGTATCTGTATCGAGGGGTTGAACGGGAGGTCTATAAACAACAACAAAATTAAAACTAATACTACGCGCCCTAACTTCAACACATCGCATTAATTGCTCCCGGAAAATCTAACTTAACCTCGATAGCCCTAAGGGAATTACGAATGTACAGCAAAACGCCGCCACCAAACCTATGTAACCTATCGTTAGTAAAGAGTTTAAAACCCGGTATATCAAGTTCCCCCAACAAGTCCCGAGTCACGGTATTTAACCAAGTTTCAGTGATAGCAACTATATCGTAGTTGCCGGAATAAATTATCGCCTTAAATTCATTTAACCCTCTAACGCCGACTGGGTCGAATACGTACTGTTTCAAATACACGCATTTAGACTTAACCCTACAAAAACGTTCGGGGTTAAAGGGTTAATTTATTTCTAATACTACGCGCGTTACAAAAGATATCTCTATGGTGTTTCCAACAGTTAAACATGGACAAGATTCAATTCAAGTGGGGTTGGTGGTAAAGTCTTATCTCTATGGTGATCAGGTCAAGATTTGGATGTTATGTGTCGGAATATGGTTGGGTAGTGGTGGAGTAATAATGGTGGGGCAACCGACACCATAAAAGAAATACGTTTGTGTTTCACTGTATCCTGAAGGTGCTGCTGCAAAAATTTCTTTGGTAGACGTCTCCATACCCACATACGCCCAATGCCTGAAAATGAGGCAAATCGGGACTCGTCTTTGAATATCACGGTGCTCCAAAAATCAAGATCCCAGTTCTTCATTGATGCTGCACACTGCTTACGACGAGCAATATCGTGTGGGGTTAGCATAAGCTTTCTTCTAGCCACCCTACAATAATAGCCTATAGTTCTATAACTAACACCACCTGCACACCCAATTCACCAGCACTTTGTCGTGGGCTCACCTTTGTACTTCGTCTGAGGGCACGTAACGTTGCCTGTGATGGACCTGGACAGCCGGACGCGGGGTAACTGTTGTCTTGCTCGTTGTTTTCAACTGCACATTCTGATAATGGTTGACAGTTGAATGCGAAACCGCTGTAAAATATTCCTTTGACTAAAGAAACCTTCTCAAAGGCCAACAATTCGCCTCTGATGAAATCTGCCAATTCACACGTATTAGGATTGCAAAATTGGGGTTATTAATAAATTAGAAATAATAAAATCTATAGTACTATCAATCAAAAAAGTCTATAAGAATTTTATTCATACAAATATTTTGTTAAATTGTAATTTAATCTTCAGAGAGTTCTCCATCCGCTATAATATAATTGTGGATTCTCTCTGTCAAACTCTTCATTGTTCTTTTGAACATATCGAGCGGGATCCTGTTCTGCGGAAAAAGGCATTCACATTTGGATAGATGAAACCAGGAATGTAGAGTTTGTCACGCAAATAAGCCCAAAGCCAGAAATCACATGAGGTTAAATGAGATGATCTGGCTGGCCACTCGATGGGACCTAGCCGCCTAACCTAAGTTCCTTCAACGTACGTGTCCAGAATCTTACGGGTAGCTGCAGAGTAATGTGGCGGCGCTCCATCATGTTGGAAAGCCAATTCTGCCAATTGTAAATAGTGTAAACAAAATTACAAAAACTTCATATTTAGAACATATCTTCCTCATCAGAACTAATATTTAAATTCTCTAATATTTCACTCTCTTTTAAAAGTGAACGTGCCTCTTCTGACATCTCTCTCAATTTGGGGTTTCTATTCTTTTTTCGAACTGTACTAATGACTGGATCGCTTGATACTAAAAGATAATGAATTTGATCTTGCATAGTATTCAGTCGAGATGTTTTTCTGGAATGATGGAGACGAACATTTCTTATTACTTTATGTAGACATTCTTGGCATTCTTCTGAATAAGAACCAATTGGATATAGATGATTTTTCATCACCAAACCTCCATGTAGAAGTACTTTGTGTACTGAAGCAGGAATTTTATACCATGGATATAAATTTACAATAGTCGTAGCAGCTTTCCGACAATAAGATTCAAATTTTGCAATGTTAGTTAATACATGAAAAACATGTTCTAACACGCAAAGTCGCAAATAGTCGCAAAAAAGTTTTGTTTCTTTGATTTACTTAAAGGTTGCATTAATGTTTAACACAAAAATTACATTCCCCAAAATCCCCCATTTTTTGATTTGCTAATTTTACACATTTTCTAGATAACAAATTAATCTGTAATCTATGATATTGCCATAGTTGTTTTAAGTAATGCTATCTTTTTAGTTTTCAATAAAAAAATATGCATGAAAATGTTCTAAACTGTTTATTCTTTCAATAGAACTAAGCAGAACATGAAACTACAGACAATTTTTTGTGATACAGTAACTTCAAGTAAGTTGTCAGAACAAACATATTTTGTCCCCTCCAAGATATTTTAAGACAATGTATATTATTTCGTAGATTTTTCTTGCCTTAATGTAAGAGAATAAAATTTCAAATACTTAAATCAGTAAGTACTGTAGAAGTGTTTTATTTTGACGTGGAAATGGTTTTAATAGAATTTACTTAAATTTGTTATTTTTGTTTTTTTAGCGTTTTTTAACCCATTTGTGGCACTGTGCGTCGTGAACTCTACCAGCGTTAATGTGTTTAAAAACCGTCTTGACAGACATTTTAAAAATATTAACGTTGTTTAAAATAAAAATAAAAAAATTAGCAACAGGAACTCTGGTGGTGGTGGTCGAGGATGAGTCTGTTGACGATTAATGCCAGCTTGTGACATGCCAGCGTGTGATGCCAGCAATAAAATTATTTAAAAAAAAAAAAATTAGACTAACACGAACGTAGATGTAGCTCGTAGCGTAAACTAACCCACTTTTTGTTTAACTTTACCTATTTTTTTTCTTATCCTCTCCTTACTTTGCATGTCTGTAACTCTCTTTTCTTGTATGTTTGTAGTTTGCATGGTATGACAGTGAGTTAAGACTGTGTTTACATGGTTTGTAAGCGTTCTTATTTTACTTCTTTTCATCTTTCACCCCTCTCCCATTTTCTCCGACTATTTTTATGACTTGTTGGCAGTGGCCGGCGGATGATGATGGTGAATCTTTTTTCTCTTTTTCTGAATGAATGTTAACCCACGAGTGCTAGGTGTTCCTCCTTACTTAACCCCTTATTCTCTTCTCTTCTCTTAACCCCCTACTCTTTCCTTTCTCTCGAGCTAACCTTAGAGTGGATCTTAGGGTCTTTGTTAGCCTTAGCTTCTGTAGATCTGTAGTTCAATGATTCGTTGCTTTCATTCACATTACCATAATACTTGGTCTTCGCTTGGTTTGCTTTCTTTTTTAACATACTGAGCAATGTCAGTAGTGGCTATTTACTTTTGTCACCCGTTTCTCTCTCTCTCTCTCTCTCTCTCTCTCTCTCTCTCTATATATATATATATATATATGTTAACCTCCATCGATGGCCTTGGGTGGTTAGAAGTTAACGGAGATCCTGTTAGGTGGCAGCAACGATTTCCCACTCTGGAGTAGTTTGGTACTGTGTAGGGAATCGCAATAATTTCTTTTGTACTACCCTCTGATTTTTTCTTGTAGCGGATCGGAGGAGTTTGTGAACACTTACTAGGATATTGGTCGAGTTCCAGATTCTTCTTGTAGCGTATCGGAGAAGTTTGTGGGGCAAGGCTGGTCTCAGCGTTAAGACCTATTGATTTCTAACTTTATTGTTTTCTGAAAATGCTCTGTTATTCTAAAACTAAATTCTTTTGGAGAAGACAGGACTCAGAGGAGAAGATAAAGATATCCTTTTACTGAATTTTACTGCTTCTAAATATTACAGGTAATGCTTCAGCCTCTGGGTCAGATCAGACAGAACAGAATTTGAAAGGTTAGTTACAGTGGATTAGAAACTATTTAAGCTAGTGACGTCATTATTATTTAATTTGACTTGTTTTTTTTCCGATTTTTAATAGGCTGAATTCTTTTTCTAATTCAATCCACCTGTGTTTGGTGTATTATGTGGATCTTGCAGGAAATGATAAATCAAAATATTTGTAGATGAAGGCAAATTTTGCTGTAACGGCATATTGACAAATCTGATGTTATCATGATTTGCCGTGTCAACTGTAAATGGAAATTAAGATATATATTTTATTATGAGCTAAAATTAAATGTTTAAAATTTAAAATTAAATGCTGACTAGAGTTTCGGCAGGATATGATTTCTTCTTTTAAAATTTACGAGAGAATATACAGTATAAAAAATGAACAATGCAGAATTAACAAGATTATATGATTAAGTTTAATAAAAAAATGATTACGTAGTTAAAAAAAATGATTCATCAAGATATCATTGCATAGGAATTTACTTTAGTATGAACTTAATAAAGAACAAAAATTTTTTTTTTTTAATTACACTGGTCGACAAAATCGAACGTTTTCCTCTCATCTAAGATGTATACACACTTTTCTAGACCGGTTTTCCAAATCTGTTTTCGGTTTTCCTCTAGCACATCTAGTTATCGAAATATGACTGGTGTTAATTTCATCACAATTTATCGTAAAAGTACAACTTTATTCATAAAAAGAAATGTACACCACCCTAAAATCGTTGCGAGTATGATTTTCTTTTGTAAACCTTGTCCGGGTCGTTGCGGTACAACATCCAGCAGGAGTCTGCCAGCATACTTTCGTTCCAGAAACCTTGGTAACGATTTTCCATTGACTGGATGTCTTAATGGAAATGTTTCCCCTGTTCGTCACTCACCGCGACAAGGTTTTCGGGAAAGAAATCTAGATGTGAATATAAAAAATGTATTTTCAAGGACATGCAACATCCCATTTCTTGATATGCATCGAGCAGTTTCTGAACGCCATCTTTGTATGCGGGAGTCTTGTGGTTACCCAAGAAGTTTCCACAAATCCATTTGAAAGCCTGCCATTCTTTTAGTTCTAAGGCATTGAGGCTTTCTTCAAAGCCTTCAACCTGCAGAACCCCTCTGATTTGGGGCTCCACAAAGATTCCCTCCTTCAATTTTGCGGCACTGATGTTTGCAAATTTCTGAACCAGGTATCGAAACCCTCTCGAATTCGCCTTACCCATCGCTTTTACAAAATTTTTCATTAAGCCGAGCTTAACACTACAAGGACGACCGCTACATATTGATAACGTTTCAAATACACACATTCACAACTTAATCCTACAAACAATTCCGGCGTTAAAGGGTTAATGTGGAGAGGTGGCAGGAAAATCTTCTTTGGATCAACTAAAGGAACACACTGGACACTGCCCGTTTCTGGCTCGTATGTGCTTCTTTGATGCCAGTCACGTCTAATGTAATGATCCGCGGTATCACGGCTGTCCCATAGGTATAGGAAACAACAGTACTTCGTGAACCCTTCTTGCATGCCCATTGACATACCAATGACTTTGAGATCACCACAGATATTCCATTGATGAGTGCTGTATTGGATTGCTTCGAGTAGTATATTCATGTTATCGTACGTCTCCTGATTGGAATGGACGATCGGGATGGACGGCTTTAAGTTCCCGTTATGCAGGAGAACCGCTTTCAAGCTTCGCTGTGAGGAATCAATGAAGAGGCGCCACTCAGATGGTGTGTGTACCTGTAACAAGTTCTCGAAAAGTCCATTGATATCATGGCAATAGCAGAGCGAACTGTCTACTATAAAGAATGTCGCCAAATCATGGTTTCGTTTTCGATAGTGACACACTCGGACGTTCTTCTTAAGTAAGTGTTTCTGCTTGAGTCTCGAGGAGAGAAGTTCTGATTTCTCTTTGGACAGGGCTAGGTCTCTAATGAGGCCATTCAATTCGTTTTGGGTAAGCCTCTCCGGCTCCTCCGATTGCTCTTCGTCAGGTGTGTAGTCAATATCGGCCGAGGGTCTCGCATCTCCACCAATCGCACCTTCGTCGGATTCTCTTTCGTATTCTACTGTAAAGAATCGAGTCCATGCTGTGGAGGTATCGGAATCGGCATCGTGTCATCGTGAGGGATCGGTCTGATCGCGGAGTCTACGTTCGGATAAACGATGTTATGCTTGTTCTTCACGGAGAATCCAGTTATGTTAACATTGCAAAAGTAACAATCGCCATGATGGTCTCTCGGCTCCCCCCATATCATGGGTATAGTGAACGGCATCGACTTTTTCCTTTGGTTCAACCAGTCACGTAATCCATTCGAACAAGCGGTACAGATAACATGTGGCGCCCACGCCTTATCTTGGTCGCCTAGTGGACAGCCGAAGTATAACCGGAAAGTTTTCCGAAGATCCATCGTGGTTGTACGCCGTTGTGATTTAGTCGCGAACGAACCGCACACGTAACAGAAATTATCGGAGTGATTTTACCCTTTCGAGGCAGGATGACCGATGAGTGGGTTAATGTAAATCACCTAAAAAAATAAAATGTGTAAGCGGGCGATACAATACAAAACAAAACAAAACACAACACAGAACTAGACATGTGACTGTTACGCCAAAGAATAAAAGGGTGTACGTGTGCAACGTTTGCAAATTTGTGGCCAGCAACTGCTTTCGCCTAAAATACCACAAGAGAAACTGCGGAAAGTCTTAGTTGAAACGACAAAATGCCATACATGAGGGTACAGAAACGGTAAAGCAAAAACCTACACCTAAGCTGCAAAGACAAAATACTCTGCTACACGTATAAAGGACGCATATTATATCCTGTATATATAGTATTATATATTATATTATACAGGGCTATTCAAAATGATTCACATGATTTCAAATGAGAATATTTTTTAATGTTGCAAATACAGTGATTTGTGATACATCAACCAAAAGAAAAACTGTCCAAATTTTGTCTCTCACCTCATAAATGCTCTATGTGACTTCCGCTAGTTACACGAGCAACGTCGACACGATAGTCGAATTCCTCCCATACTCGCTCCAGCATGTCCGTTGTCACTGACTCTACGGCAGTAACAATGCGAGTTCGGAGCTCATCCAAAGATGTGGGCAACGGTGGCACGTACACAGTATCCTTAACGTACCCCCAAAGGAAGAAGTCGCACGGTGTAAGATCCGGCGACCTAGGGGGCTAGCTGTGGAGCACCAAAACTGCAACACACAAAACGCCTTCTGCTGTGCGGACGCCATTTTCACACTGACTGTTTGTTGCTAGGCTAGGCCACGGTGTGACTTTGGAGCCCTCTCGCGGTGATCTTGTAAAACTTGAAGATTTCTTCTTTTATGTGGTGTATGCCCAGTTGATGCATGGTTGATAGGTACGGAAGTATTCTCAGTTGAAATCGGATGAATCATTTTAAATAGCCCTGTATATAGTTATATACATATTATATATTTTATATATAGTATTATTTTATGTATATATTATATTTATATATATTATGATCGGTCTCATCTCCAAAACTAGACGTGCTAGAGGAAAACCGAAAACAGATTTGGAATCAGCGTCCCAACAGCTATGTATCCCACTCATAATTTTATCTGATAAAATTACTTGTTGGCCAGTGTTATTTTCCAAGCTTGCATGAATATTATATACAGTTAGAATGTCATGCGAGTTTGGACTTTATATGCAAAAGTGAATGTTAGACTTATCATTTTTACACACACACACACACACACACACACACACACACACACACACACACACATATATATATATATATATATTTTAATGCAGGGGCGAATGCCCGCAAAAACTCACCCCATAGAATGAAAAGCATACCTTTACTTCGGCTGTATACTGTATAATACAGTATACAGCCGAAGTAAAGGTCTTTCAGGCTCTCATAAGGGTTGCCGTTTTTTTTAAATTTTTAAAAGATTATCTAGTATGCAAGATACATGTGTGTGTGGTGATGAACAGAGGGAGAAGTATGGTTTGAGAGCATGCTGGACTGCTCACAGGGTAGATGAGACACGGAAAAGGTTAACTGAGGAGAACAGTGACAGGAGAAACGGGAATTCCAGCACGCTCTGTCTCTTGCCTAAGGTCGACCCCGGAGTACTTCCCTGGTGATTGGTTTCTATAATTTCACACATACACACACACACACACACAAACATATATATATATATATATATATATATATATATATATATATATATATATATATATATATATATATCAGGGCTGGGTTCACATATACTTTGTCAACTACAAATAGAAATAAAATGTGGTAATTTTGGAACTGTCAAGTGCAAATACAAATACACACTTGCAGCGTTTTTATTTGGCAAATACAAATACAAACTGTTCACATACAAATACCAATAAGTTTCAAATTGGGTAGTTGTGACTTTTATCAGTTAATTATTTATTCCTGTTTTGAGACTGTTCAAGTTAAAAGTAAACAAAAGTGAGCATTACTAAAAACTATTTTTGTTAACAATTAGCAAAAAACAGTTCGTTACAGGTTACACTTTACAATCATCAAATCTTCAAATCACTCATCGGTTTGGGTGCACTTCTCGGGGCGAAATATCTTCCCTGCAACACTAAACAGTCGCTCTACATGGGCAGACTCGCTCAGGTGTTGTATTTGACACGTATTTGAGCAAATACGGCAAATACAACGATCAAATACAAATAAAATAGAAATACACATCTTTCGGGATTCTCAAATATAAATAGAATTCAAATACGGAAAATTACTATGTTTTAAATACAAATACATATTTGACCCGCATCCGCATCATTTTTAACTCCGCATCCGCAAACTGCGGATGTAATGCGGATATTACCTCTAATAAATTATGCAATTTACAATTAAATTAGCTTATAAAGTAGCTTATAAGGCCCAGTCATACACATTTCATTTAAAGTATTAATTATGAATGAACAAACAAATATATAAACCTCAAAATATAAATACCTGGTAACACAGAAAATTGAATGAAACTTGTTTCATTGAATTTTCTGTGGCTGAAACTCTTGAGAAAGTTGTTATTTTTATAAT
Organism: Bathynomus jamesi; assembly: GCA_023014485.1. Classification (NCBI taxonomy): domain Eukaryota; kingdom Metazoa; phylum Arthropoda; class Malacostraca; order Isopoda; family Cirolanidae; genus Bathynomus; species Bathynomus jamesi. The sequence goes on from JAJOZX010001775.1 coordinate 619,107, forward strand.
AATGAAAACATTAATATTAATTTTAATTCTTATATTGATAGATTAACTAAATATCCGCATCCGCGGATATTGAAATTAAAAATCCGCATCCGCAGATGTTGAAAAACTGACATCCGGTCCACTAATAATATATATACAGGGCGTCTCAAAAAAATGTATACACACTTTAAATACTTATAAAGGCAGTGTTTATTAAAATACATTTCATTTTCAAAATGTAATAGAATCTACAGACATTATTTAATTGTTTTGTCAACGCCTGTTTTCAAACTGACGTCCGTTCTGGTCCAGGCACTGCTGATAACGCGAAGCAATGGAATCGCAAACATCACGAAACATTTCGTTTGGTATTTGTGTGCATTCTCGTTCAATGGCTGCTCTCAATTCAGCGACTGTTGCAGGTTTTATAGCGTAGACTTTGTCTTTTAAGTATCCCCATAAAAAAAAGTCTAGTGGTGTGAGGTCTGGTGAACGCGGAGGGTATTCTACGAAACCCCTTCGTCCAATCCACATCCACATCGTGCCAAGTACCACTCGCAATACTCCACTCTTCGGTCCGGATCATCTTCATTAATAGCATGGACTAATCTTGGAATGTAACTTTTCTATTGACAGCGCTTCAAAATGCGTTGGACAGACGATTCTGAAATTCCTACCTCACGACTCGCTTGCCGCACAGATTTTCTTGGACTTTGGTGATACGTTTCCAGTACTCTTTCTTGCTTTGTGGGGCTTGTCGATGTCCGTGGTCTTCCGGAACGCTTCTTGTGGACATTCTGAACAGTTCCATCGGCTTCAAACTTATCTCTAATTCGAGTGATGGTAAGTCGCGTTGGTGGATCTGTTTGAAACTCCCTCCTAAACTGTCTTTGCACTTCAACTGCGTTTTCACACTTCCAGTAGCATTTTAGAATGAATTTCCATTGTTCAAAGCTTAGTCTGACTGCCATTATTAATTCTAATGGGTTTAACTTGGAAAGAAAGAAACATCAATTGAGCTATCAGCTGTTAAAGTGTGTATACATTTGTTTGGGACGCCCTGTATATATATATATATATATTTTTTTTTGTGAAGCTACCCCAAAATTAAATCCTGGTCACGGCCTTCATGCCTGATACACCAACTCCCTTTTTCATAAATCTTACAATGAAGTCTTTACGCATGCAAACTACTTTATGAAACGGAAAGAAATGCAAAGAATCCCCAATCGGCATTTTAACTCTCATTCTTCAAAGTGTTTAAGTCATCCTCTCTGTTGGTTCTCGAGAGACTGAGGGGAAAAATGATAATGCTTTGTAAGGAAGAGAAGAATCCCTCGCATACTCTGCGTTGCTCATTCCAAAATAAGGACTCACTACATACGCTACATCTACGTTCCTTTGCTTGGCAAGGGCAGAGTTTATATATACAGATTTGGAGGTGGATGAGAACCAAAAATTTTAATAATTTACAACTGAGACAGTTTCACATTTTTAAAATAAAGACTGAATTATCATATTTACATAAAAATCTCTCGGCATGATTTTAATTTCCAAAGTTTCGTAGTTACTATATAGCTATAGCTAAAAGAGTTGCAGCTTGGAATCTATTTATCTTTTTTTGTGCCTTGACTCGCGTCACTGTCAGAGAGGTTTAAATGAGATTAAATTTACATTTTAAAGGCTTCTTCTTTTATTTCATGCATCGACTTTAAAGAAAAAGCATCACGAAAACTAATTAAGGTATATACAGCTTTGGCCAAAGGTTTAGCATCAACGTGAAACCTTTCAAGTTTGGCTGATAAAGTCAAATAAAACCTGCACACTGGGTTTAAGTAATTATGTGCTGTTGCTGTGGTGAATTTCATACCATTTTGTAGTTCAGATATGCTTAAAAAAAACGAAATTAAAAAAAAAATGTATGATACAGTAAATTTAATATAGTAAATAATAATTACACCAAATCTTTCAGAGAAAGTTCACAACTCATAACAATTATTATGAAATTAATTATTAATACTCAAACTACATCAAGTTGTTACAGGTATTTTATATTAATATCGCTCTTATTTAAATTTTTTTTAAGGCGTTGCGACTCTTTTGGCCACAATTTTTTTAAATTACATTTAATAAATTTAAAAGACATTAAAACAATAAATAAAAATTATAACATTAAAATTAAATGGAACAATATCAAATGTACAAAAACGTTACCTTAAATGTTGAATTCAAAATAAAAATGTCTGCCTCCATATTCAATAAGAGATTGAAACTGAATAATGTGTGAATAAAAAAGAAAAGACTCCAAAATTTTTAACTCTGTAAAGCTGTTGTCTCTTGTTGATATTTGAAATTAGGATTTATGAAGAGGATAGGTATTATAGTTTGCCTTTTCTTAATGTAAAAAGGTTTAATTATGAATTCCATAACTCTCTGCATAGAAAACAAACTTTTACTGGCTTCGGAACCAATTAATTACTTGAGTTGTATGTTTTATAGATATAAAATTATTGCCATATCAACATTATTACAAAGAAGTTATACAGTATGTTCAGACTTTTTATCATTAGACCAAGAACTTAAATTTTTAAAACAATATTTCATAAACAATAATTCACCGTGTAACAAAACAAATTTTTTTCTTTGTTTCTGGGCAATAACCTTTATTTTCTGATTCATTATGCTTCAAATCACTGGAAAAAAGCTGTCAGTGATTTTAAACTTCGGGTTTGTTGTCAGTACATCGATTTTGTTGAAATAAGAATATTATTATATTTTAACCCTATATGAACATCTGCGACAGATCTGTAAACGCTTCAAAATTTACTATATATTTACCGAAACAAGTACATTTTAACTTAAATGACGATATCGTCAAATTTGTAACGGTTCAAGTAGTTTATATCACGAATTGGCAACTCCTACTGCAGAAAACCGAGCTTTAATGAAAAAATAAGTTAGTGCGTCAGTAGAAGTAAAAGTGTATGGTTACGCAGTTCGTTTTTTATTTTTTATCACTTTATTTGATTAAAGGTAAGTTGAATAATTTTTTATTGCTCAATATATGTTGTTAGAGTGGCTGAAGTAATATAAAACAATTCTGATAAACTGAGCACTAGAATATTTTATTGAAACGTAACAATATTGATGGCTCTGACATCCATGCCTTCTTTGCCACGTGGTATAAGGTTGTCCAATTTGTATTATATATATGGACATCTGCGACAGATCTGTAAACGCTTCAAAATTTACTATATATTTACCGAAACAAGTACATTTTAACTTAAATGACGATATCGTCAAATTTGTAACGGTTCAAGGAGTTTATATCACGAATTGGCAACTCCTACTGCAGAAAACCGAGCTTTAATGAAAAAAATAAGTTAGTGCGTCAGTAGAAGTAAAAGTGTATGGTTACGCAGTTCGTTTTTTATTTTTTATCACTTTATTTGATTAAAGGTAAGTTGAATAATTTTTTATTGCTCAATATATGTTGTTAGAGTGGCTGAAGTAATATAAAACAATTCTGATAAACTGAGCACTAGAATATTTTATTGAAACGTAACAATATTGATGGCTCTGACATCCATGCCTTCTTTGCCACGTGGTATAAGGTTGTCCAATTTGTATTATATATTACATTATATATATATTATATATATTATTATATATATATATATATATTATTTATATATATATATTATTTTATATATATATATATATATATTACATTAAAAATCACATATTTATGTTCAAAGTACTCTAAATGAATGTTTAATATAGGTAAAAAAAATTTTAAGACAAAAATAAGAATTATGTCTATATAGGGTTAAATTAATCCATTATTTTTACTTTTTCAGACGTGTGACGTGTGACGAAGTTACTGTTATGGCTGCTCGTGGTTGCAAATACCCAGCGGATTCCTTCTGCTACGTGTGCGGCGAGTTCTTCGCAAAGACGGCTAAAAAACACTGCTTGGACAGTTGCACCCGTGTAAAGGAAGCCTATCATGCCTACTTCGGAATGCCAGTCGGTGACCAAGACAAACGCTGGGCACCACATGTCATCTGTGACTACTGCCGCCGCACTCTTGAAGGTTGGTTTAGAGGAGAGAAGAGGGCAATGCGTTTCGCTATCCCCCGTGTCTGGCGTGAGCCCTCAGACCATCTCACGGACTGCTATTTCTGTATGGTGGACCCAACAAAACGAAGAAATGGGAAGAATGCGCCTCCCATTGAGTACCCTGACATTCCGTCATCTATTGCACCTGTTCCCCATAACGCGACGGACCTACCTGTGCCACAGCCTCCCTTGAGAGATCAATCTTGTCCAGTAGAAGAAGCAAGCTATGATGATTCCGAGGAGGAGCAAGGTGCGTCATCTGCTGCGCGCCGTCGACGCCGGGTGGCCGGTGAAAGGTGCCCCTACTACCCCAACCAAGAGGACATCAACGACCTCATCAGGGAAATGGCCTTGACAAAGTCCAACGCCGAGCTGCTCATTTCCAGACTGAAGCAGTGGGACTTACTGGACGACAGCGTTCGAATTACTTCCCAGAGGAAGCGGCATCGCGGCTTTTCAGTGTTCTTCACTCTTAGAGATGGGTTGTGCTACTGCCATGACATCAGAGGACTCTTCGACGCTGTGGGCATTCCCTGCAACACCTCTGACTGGCGGCTCTTCATCGACAGTTCATCTAAAAGCCTCAAGGCTGTTTTACTGCTCAACACAAATCAGTGGCCCTCGATTCCTCTGGCTCATTCAGTGCACATGAAAGAAGAGTACCAGAACGTCAAAATCCTGCTGAGTGCAATGAAGTACGACCAATTCAGCTGGGAGGTCATTGGCGATTTCAAGATGGTGGCCTTCTTGATGGGGCTTCAGGAGGCTTCACCAAGTTCCCTTGCTATCTGTGCCTCTGGGATAGCCGAAATACAGCCCTTCACTACGAGAAGAGGAACTGGCCCCTCAGGACCGGCTATGAGGTTGGGGCCCATAACGTGAAGCAAGAGCCGCTGGTGGAGCCAACGAAAGTGCTGATGCCACCCCTGCACATCAAATTGGGCATCATTAAGCAGTTTGTTAAACAGCTGGATCCAGAGGGTGAGGCCTTGAAGCACATCCAGGAGCTGTTCCCGAAGTTGTCGGAGGCGAAGATCAAAGCAGGAGTATTTGTGGGCCCTCAGGTGAAGCGACTTATTGACTCCGACAGCTTTTCCTGAGAAGCTGTCTGAGGTTTGAGCGGGCAGCTTGGACAAGCTTCGTTTCTCTAGTCAAAGGTTTCCTCGGAAACCACAAGGCAGAGAACTACAGGGAAATCGTTGACGAACTTGTGACACGTACCGGAGCATGGGCTGCCGGATGTCGCTGAAGCTGCACGTACTACACGCCCACCTTGATGAGTTCAAAGAAAACATGGGAGACTACTCAGAAGAACAAGGTGAAAGATTTCACCAGGATGTCAGCTCTTCGAGGAACGCTACAAGGGACAGTACAATGAAAGTATGATGGGGGACTATATCTGGAACCTTTTGCGTGAGAGTGAACCTGAAATACAATCGCCAATCTCGTAGACAAACTCTTTTTTGATTAAACTATAACGCTAGATTTTTGTATCAATTCTGTATCATTCTCCGTAGCAATACTCTTTATCAACGCTCTGCATCACTGCACTGTATCACTGTCTGTGTATTAACATATTATAATACATAATTATTCCCCTACTCGTTTCTTCTTTTTATTTTTCATTTCTAAAGACGGGGCCTGGAGAACTTCATTTTTCATCATGATTTATCATAATAATCGTGTTAACATCAATTAAAATTATACTTAACAGGATTCATTTGATTTAAAAGCAGATAGTGTGAAAAACCCTTAAATTAATAAGCAAAAATGGCAAAAAATCAATAAATCGATCTCATGAACTCAGAACCGAAGTCTGAACTTGGTGACTGCTCATTTTTACTTATTTATGCCCTAAAAAATCAGAAAATAATAGTTTTAACTCATGGACAAATTTTGTGTTACACGGTGTATAATTATCTTCGAATCTCTTCGATAATATAATCAGCTAAAAATGTTTTAAATATTAAAACCCCTCAGTTACAGTACAAAAAGAAACTAAATACTGTAGATTAAACTGCCTTTCCCTACGCATTCGTAATGAACTGTCTAAACTTTCTAGATCACATTATCCTCAAATTAACTTCAGATTTGCTTTGGTTAATTCACTTAAACTCTTAAATGTTTTTAGGTTTAAAAATAAACTCTTTAAAATTGTTTACCTTAATTTTGTTTACCAATAGACGTGCGACAGCTGTAAGGCTGTATATATTGGCAGTACATAACTACAGTTGGAGGTACGCCTTTCCCAACATTTAGGTTAATCAGATTGAACTAATCGTCTACTTAGTAACTCACTACAGTTAGGAATTAGAAATCATAGTAACGATAATGCCCATCCCTTTCATAAATCCCAAGATGAAATATTACAGAGTTAAGAATTTTGGAGTCTGTGTATATTCACACATTATTCAGTTTCAGTCTCTTGTTGAACATGGAGGCAGACGTTTTTATTTTGAATTTAACATTTGAGGTAACATTTTGTACATTTCATACTGTTTCCTTTAATTTTAATGTTTTAATTTCTATTATCTGATTTAATGACTTTTAAATTTATTAAACTTAATTTAAAACTTCACGTAATTATTGTATTTTACTTAATTTAAGGATACCTTTATTGTTTTAAATCTTGGACCATTGATGATGACAAGTATTTATCGAAACGTTTGGAAATAAATGAAAAATGTTCGCCGTCGTGTTGATTCTCCTTTTCATCTGCAAAACTCCGTTTCTCTAATGAGAGTCAATAGCTATATATAGGGTGTTTCATAACATGTGGGACGCATTTTCAGGATGGATTCAGGACCTGAAAACAATGAAAAAAGTTTATATAAACATATGCCGGAAATCGCTTTGTTTCCGAGTTACAGCCCGTTTTGTGTTCCAGCAATTCTTTCCGCAAACTGTTTACAAACACTGCTTGCCCACAATGTTTGTGAGTGTGTACGAGACTTATTTCATGTATGGCCTTGCCGATTGTAAAAAAAATCCAGTGAAAAAAATCCAGTGAAAAAAAAATCCAGTGAAAAAACCTTAAAAGTTTTTGTACTATTCAGTGATAATGTGCATTTGAATGGAAAATGGAGGGTTATTCAAACAGAGAATTGGCAGATATGCATCTCATGTATGGACTTGCCGAGCGTAATGCGGCCGCAGCAAGACGTCTGTATGCGGAAAGGTTTCCGAATCGCCGTCTGCCAGATAAGAAGACCTTTCAGGGAATAGACGAGCGTATTGGTGATACAGGATAATTCAACAGCGAATTTCAGATGGTGGTAGACCAATCAGCGCCAGCACTGTTGAGTTGGAGGAGCGGGTCCTGAATCGCTTCAGGATGAACATCCTGGTGTCAGCACCCGAAGGATAGCAGAAGCAGAGGGTGTAAGATATACATCTGTGTGGAGAATTTTACGGGAACAACAGCTTTACCCATATCACATTACTGAAGCTGATTTCCCACCACGAGAGGCGTTTTGTACTTGGTTCCTCTTTTTCTAACCTCCGTGTTGTTTTCTGATGAGCCTGCCTTCACTAGAACTGGCGTGATCAATTTTCACAACACTCATCACTGGGCCAAAGAGAATCCGCATGCCATCATCCAGTCAAGGCACCAACAACAATTTAGTATCAATGTATGGGCAGGACTTATTGTCGACAACTTAATCGGTCCTTTTGTTTTGCCTGGAAGATTAAGAGGAGAATCCTATTCCAATTTTTTGAGGAATGATTTAATCGATTTACTAGATGAAGTTCCTCTTGGTGTCCGACGTCGTATGTGGTTTATGCATGACAGCGCTCCGCCTCATTTTAGTCGAGTAGCCAGAGACTATTTGGCTGACCATTTCCCTGATAAATGGATAGGCCGTGGAGGACCCATTGCGTGGCCTGCTCGCTCCCCGGACCTGAATCCACTAAATTTTTACCTGTGAGATCATCTGAAATCCATCGTTTACATGACACCCATTGACAACTTTGAAATGCATTGGCAACGTGTAGTACAATATACCAGAAAATCCGAGCAATACCTGGAATGTTTGAACGCGTCAGGCAGTCTATGACGAGGCGTGTTCAGGCGTGTATTCAAGCGCAAGGCGGTCATTTTGAGCACTTCCTTTAAAGGTAAGGCTGATACTTGCTGGAACACATAACGGGCTGTAACTCTGAAACAGTGATTTCGGGCATATGTTTATATAAACTTTTTTCATTGTTTTCAAGTCCATGAATCCATCCTGAAAGTGCGTCCCACATGTTATGAAACACCCTGTATATATATACAGGGTGTTTGAAAACTTTCTGTACAAATTGTAATGGGGGATAGGCAACACCAAGACAAACCCTTTTCGTCTATAAGTGTATGTCCGCTGACGTCACCATTCGGCGCGAGAGGGCGCCGCTGCAATTGGCTAAAAGGTGAAGTGGGCTAGACTCGCGCTTGCCGCGGGCATTCTTAAATCGGACGTAGTACGCGTAACATGGAGCGCTTCACGACTGCTGAGATGGCTGACATGCATATGGTGTATGGGGCTGCCAATGGAAACGGAAGAGCTGCTGTGAGGTTGTACCGACAGCGCTTCCCAAACAGACGTGTGCTAAACCACCAAACGTTTGCGCATTTGCATCGGCGACTGCGAGAAACTGGAACATTCCATGCAAACATGCATGACACTGGTCGGGAGAGAAACGTGCGCACTCCTGACATGGAAGAAGAAATCCTACGGCGATTTGAGGACAATCCAAGCGCAAGCACGCGAGGTGTTGCACGTATCCTCGGTGTGAACCACGACCTGGTCTGGAGAGTGTTGCACGAGCAGCAGTTACATCCGTTTCATCGTCAGAGAGTCCAGGCATTACAACCTCGGGATTACCCTCTTCGTGTAGAATTCGCAAGCTGGTTTCTGCAGCAGACAGCGGTGCAGCCTAATTTTCCGGCTTATGTGCTGTTCTCAGATGAGGCCTGTTTCACACGTGAGGGTGTGTTTAACATGCACAATTCTCACGTGTGGGCGCACGCAAATCCACATGCTACACGGGTTTGTAATGCCTGGACTCTCTGACGATGAAACGGATGTAACTGCTGCTCGTGCAACACTCTCCAGACCAGGTCGTGGTTCACACCGAGGATACGTGCAACACCTCGCGTGCTTGCGCTTGGATTGTCCTCAAATCGCCGTAGGATTTCTTCTTCCATGTCAGGAGTGCGCACGTTTCTCTCCCGACCAGTGTCATGCATGTTTGCATGGAATGTTCCAGTTTCTCGCAGTCGCCGATGCAAATGCGCAAACGTTTGGTGGTTTAGCACACGTCTGTTTGGGAAGCGCTGTCGGTACAACCTCACAGCAGCTCTTCCGTTTCCATTGGCAGCCCCATACACCATATGCATGTCAGCCATCTCAGCAGTCGTGAAGCGCTCCATGTTACGCGTACTACGTCCGATTTAAGAATGCCCGCGGCAAGCGCGAGTCTAGCCCACTTCACCTTTTAGCCAATTGCAGCGGCGCCCTCTCGCGCCGAATGGTGACGTCAGCGGACATACACTTATAGACGAAAAGGGTTTGTCTTGGTGTTGCCTATCCCCCATTACAATTTGTACAGAAAGTTTTCAAACACCCTGTGTGTATATATATATATATATATATATATCGTAAAGAACGACGCTTGTATAGGAGATATTCCGCGCAAGACGAGAGAGAAAGAACGAAACAAATGAAAAAATGAGGTAACCACCTGGGAATCGAACCCGGGATCTTCCGATTGCCGGTCAGACGCGATACCATTACACCATGGACCTCACTCTTCCAAATGCCGTAATTCTTCTACATACTCGCAGAAACCAATGCCCCAAGGGGGCACCTCCCGCATGCCGTAACATTATATACATTCAACTGCAAAGAACACGCAGTATAAATAACGTAAAGAACGACGCTTGTATAGGAGATATTCCGCGCAAGACGAGAGAGAAAGAACGAAACAAATGAAAAAATGAGGTAACCACCTGGGAATCGAACCCGGGATCTTCCGATTGCCGGTCAGACGCGATACCATTACACCATGGACCTCACTCTTCCAAATGCCGTAATTCTTCTACATACTCGCAGAAACCAATGCCCCAAGGGGGCACCTCCCGCATGCCGTAACATTATATACATTCAACTGCAAAGAACACGCAGTATAAATAACGTAAAGAACGACGCTTGTATAGGAGATATTCCGCGCAAGACGAGAGAGAAAGAACGAAACAAATGAAAAAATGAGGTAACCACCTGGGAATCGAACCCGGGATCTTCCGATTGCCGGTCAGACGCGATACCATTACACCATGGACCTCACTCTTCCAAATGCCGTAATTCTTCTACATACTCGCAGAAACCAATGCCCCAAGGGGGCACCTCCCGCATGCCGTAACATTATATACATTCAACTGCAAAGAACACGCAGTATAAATAACGTAAAGAACGACGCTTGTATAGGAGATATTCCGCGCAAGACGAGAGAGAAAGAACGAAACAAATGAAAAAATGAGGTAACCACCTGGGAATCGAACCCGGGATCTTCCGATTGCCGGTCAGACGCGATACCATTACACCATGGACCTCACTCTTCCAAATGCCGTAATTCTTCTACATACTCGCAGAAACCAATGCCCCAAGGGGCACCTCCCGCATGCCGTAACATTATATACATTCAACTGCAAAGAACACGCAGTATAAATAACGTAAAGAACGACGCTTGTATAGGAGATATTCCTATACAAGCGTCGTTCTTTACTTATATTGCGTGTTCTTTGCAGTTGAATGTATATAATGTTACGGCATGCGGGAGGTGCCCCCTTGGGGCATTGGTTTCTGCGAGTATGTAGAAGAATTACGGCATTTGGAAGAGTGAGGTCCATGGTGTAATGGTATCGCGTCTGACCGGCAATCGGAAGATCCCGGGTTCGATTCCCAGGTGGTTACCTCATTTTTCATTTGTTTCGTTCTTTCTCTCTCGTCTTGCGCGGAATATCTCCTATACAAGCGTCGTTCTTTACGTTATTTATACTGCGTGTTCTTTGCAGTTGAATGTATATATTTATATATATATATATATATATATACATTCAACTGCAAAGAACACGCAGTATAAATAACGTAAAGAACGACGCTTGTATAGGAGATATTCCGCGCAAGACGAGAGAGAGAAAACGGAACAAATGAAAAAATGAAGTAACCACCTGGGAATCGAACCCGGGATCTTCCGATTGCCGGTCAGACGCGATACCATTACACCATGGACTTCACTCTTCCAAATGCCGTAATTCTTCTACATACTCGCAGAAACCAATGCCCCAAGGGGGCACCTCCCGCATGCCGTAACATTATATACATTCAACTGCAAAGAACACGCAGTATAAATAACGTAAAGAACGACGCTTGTATAGGAGATATTCCGCGCAAGACGAGAGAGAGAAAACGGAACAAATGAAAAAATGAAGTAACCACCTGGGAATCGAACCCGGGATCTTCTGATTGCCGGTCAGACGCGATACCATTACACCATGGACTTCACTCTTCCAAATGCCGTAATTCTTCTACATACTCGCAGAAACCAATGCCCCAAGGGGGCACCTCCCGCATGCCGTAACATTATATACATTCAACTGCAAAGAACACGCAGTATAAATAACGTAAAGAACGACGCTTGTATAGGAGATATTCCGCGCAAGACGAGAGAGAGAAAACGGAGCAAATGAAAAAATGAAGTAACCACCTGGGAATCGAACCCGGGATCTTCCGATTGCCGGTCAGACGCGATACCATTACACCATGGACTTCACTCTTCCAAATGCCGTTATTCTTACATATATATATATACATATATATATTATATATTGTCGTAACCATGAAATTTGCATGCAGAGATCTTTTATAAAATAAGTGAAGGAATGTTATTTTTAAGATTTCGTGGTGTACATCTCTGAACAGTGTGGTTTAGCTTTTAAACATTCATGAACGAATAAATCGAAGTGTTTCAGATTGGTTAAAGTTTGTTTTATTTTAATTCGGATTCTCAGAGAAGTAATAAAGCCAAACCACGTGGGGACAGAGGTTTATCACCGAGACCCGACCCCAACGGAAGGGTAATCCAACGGATTTGGATGTATGTGCAAATGGTTGGGTTCCTCTTTCGCTGGATCGAAAATTTTTGGATTCGTTTCGCGGGAGGGTGCGACTTTTGTAAGGCAGATTCGAAGACGCTGCTAAAGTTGAACCACGAGGGGGTCATAAACTTGGGACTTCGAATCTGTTAACTATATTTAAATGTATTTTTTGGAAGAAGGGGGGTTTATACTCGGAAATCAGGTCCCGCTCCAATCAGGGGCCCAGGATCCTGGGAAACGTAGTAAAGACGCCTTCTTTCCCTCTTGTATGGGTAATAGCCTTCTGGGTGGACGGTCTTAGGAAAAACAAAGGGTTTGATAGGCTTTCAGAACATTGGAAGGCGGGGTCCTTCAAAATTGTAAAGTAAATTCGAAATTGTTAAGTTAGTTGTAGTCGTTCCTCCTTGAAGTTAACTGTGGCTAAACAAACCCCCTGTAGACTTGTGGCGTAAGAAACTTTAAAACGGAAAGTATAGCATGTCATTAGCTTACGCGGAAACCTGTGTATAAGAAAGTATTGTTAGCGACCTTAACGATAATTTGATTGTATCTTAATTAATGTTAACCAACGGACCAAGAGTTTTGTGAACTTTTCCATTAGTTTAATTGGCTCCAAGTAAATGCTAAACGGGGTACGTCTGGGCCCCTAGTTCCTGAATCCGTCAATTTGGGTTCAGAAGTAAGTCCCGTTAGTTGAATACTGTAGTGTTGAAAATTTTGGGCGGGCCGTAAATCTACGGTCCGTACGCAGCACAATTGAGAGTAATTTGTCTTCTGCAGTAGTAAGTAAAATAATTCTTCGAATATCTGGGTCGAATTCCGACCACTTCATTTCTTGTTATTTATTTTTGTTGCGCTAAAATATAAAGCCCCTCGATATATAAATTTTGAAATTCGATAACTGTTAACTTTTTCTTTAGATTTATCATTGAATTATTTGTTACAGAAAATTGGTAATTTAACGATTTAAATTCATATAACTGTGACCTTTGTCTTGACGTTAAGATTGGATTGTATTGTGTGGAAATTTATAGATTTACTTCAGAATAAACTATTAAATGCATGTACTGTGTCGAGTAACATTTAATAAAATTTATAAGAGGGCGTGTGTTGTCTAAATACCTTGTAATAGACCTCTCTTGTTAGCTGAGGAAAATTAACGTTCAAAGTAGGCTTTTGGAAAGCCGAAGGAACCTAGCCTATCAATTTAAAGGGCCATCCGTTTGGGTAGGCCGAGTCATCCTGGACGAAAATAAGATAAAATCACCGGGTACGCCCAACTTAAAGGGTGCCCGTGAAGTGAATTAACGTAATTAAAAGGGTGTCCAGTACCATAAATAAATATACGGGTTGGGCACTACATCAGATGGTGTCAGAAGTGGGATTCTATTGCAAGGTATTTATCGCAAGAGTGTAACTTCTTGTTAAAATAAATTTTCGTGACAGTAAAGCACGAACGTAGGAAGTATTTGGAACAATAATTCTTTGAAATAATTGTAACAGTAAAAAGTGTCGCTAACAGTGATTACAGTTTTAAAGGTTTTGAAATAAAGATAAACAAACAAATAAACTTCGCAATGTCGGTAAAGAGCGTGGAAATAACGAATGAGGAAAGCGTAAGTGACATGAGTGATTCCGAACCAACGAACTTAAAGGAAATGAGCACAGAAAGTTTACGGAATTTAAAGAAGAAAAGGTTTTCCAAAACGAATCGGTTGTTAAAGGCATGCTCAGGTAGAAGACGAATTAAACCGGAGGGAGTTAAGGCCGGAGGATAATGCGACGGACACTCCGCAACTGGAGTATGGGGACAACCTCGCATTGGGGGTCCGTCCCAAGAAAAGCGATCTAGTTCCTTCAACTGCAGAAGAAGGGGAACTCTCGACGCGGGGACTGCATTCACCTCTTATTTTGAATTTCCCAAAGGTAGCAAGGAGTCCGGAGCCAACAGCTGTTGGACACACAGGGGAAAGAAGTTCGCCGACGATTACGAGCGAACGGGCACCAGAGAACACAGGGGCCATACCAAAGAACCCTGGCCGAAGTGCAACCACCACAAGCGCCGAGAAACATCACACCGACGAAGACCTACAGAAGTATATACAAGCCGTCGTACAGGTACTGCAGAGTACTCATTTACCATTACAACGTGAACAGGCAATGGACGACTCCTACGTCCCGAGGTTGTGGGGCCACTTAGAGGACGACCGTGGGTACCCGGTCACGAGCCCTGCAGCTTTTTTCTCTGCCTTAGAGGAAGTCACCCTGGATGAAAAGAAGAGACTCCACATTTTGTACAAGAAGAGTACAGGTCCAGCCCGAGTGTTGTTGGACACGTGGAGGGATGCCAATCGAAAATTTTCCTACGAAGAGATTAAAGAGGAAATCATACAGATGTGTGGCAGCGCCATGGACGAAAGTGTCATTCGAAGGAAGATATACGCCGCCAAGAGGGAAAAAGGCGAAACGCTCAACATGTTCGCCACAAGGTTATTAAGTTTAGGCAATGCCTTGGTACAGGCTGAACCTATAATGAAATATGCTAAGGATTCACTATTAAAGGACGCGTTCAAGCTGGTCCTACCCGAATACGCCAGAAATTTTGTCAAAGGAAAACGTTTAAAGAATACTGGCTGGAATCGATAAAGTATGCGGCGAACAATCCAGGACTAGGGCTACGGGATGAGGACGTTTTGAAAGAAGAAACACCACAAGAGAGGAGTCGAAGGCTCCAACGGCTACACAACCCCACCACGTCTTGGAACTACAACTCACGACACCGGGAAGAAAGGGTAGCCACAGCCACCAAGGAGGACAGTAAGAGCAAGGACGTGGGGGCAATAGCCGGAGACAAAACAAACGCGCCAAACAAGTCCACCGGGAAAGGGGTGCCGGAGACAAGTGTTCTATTTGCCACCGAAAAATCACATCACCCGAGATTGTTATAGCAACCCGAAGAATCGGAAGCGAAACAACACGAAGACGGGGGCAGGAAGGGGTCCTAAGAAGAATGGAACGAAGGAAGAAATCAGCCGGGATCAATGCCGGGTCTGCAAACAAGTGGGGCACTGGGCCAACTCGTGCCCTCGGAGAAATTTTCAAGTGGACCGGAGGAGAGGTCTCCCGAGTAGCCGCAGTAGAAATAGCGGCGAATCGCCGGTTAGGATTGATCACCCTACCCGTATTCGTCGCTCAAAAAGCTTTCACCGCGCTGGTCGACGGTGGAGCTTCTGTCTCGCTGATGACCATGGCTATGTACAACAAGATCGGGAGTCCGCCTCTCAAAGCCGCCGACATCTCGGTACGAGGATTTACTGGACCCGCCTACCCTTGTAAAGGAGAGTTGCGTTTAACCATCGGGATTGGCGTGGAGGAATTTTTCGTGTGTGCTTATATAGTATCAGAAGCCCCGCAGGATTTGATTTTGGGCGTACCGTTCTTAGAAAGTTACGAAGCCCAGATAGACCACAGAAAGAGACAGTCACTCTGAATGAAACAGTAACCATCCAAGGAAAGGGAGTAGACGGTGAAGATAGTGCGAGGGTGACTCTGGTAGAGGCAATCCCGCACGAAAAACTAAAGGTGGCCGCCGTGATTCTGACGCGAGGAGTCAGAATGAAACCCGGGGACGTAGTTCCCTTGGACGTCTATTCTCCGCTGCACGGGATGTGCAGTGAAGCTCGGGGAAACTTAAAAATGTTACCGAGCAGGATCCCACAGGGGAAGATAAGGTTACTGATGATCAATCAGGATGACGAAGAATACATTGGCGAAAAAGGAGACGTCGTGGGCCTAGTGACGGAGGCAGAGCTAATAGGGAGGGTAGTCGACATGGCCGTCGACGCTCACCCCAAATTGGAACGAATGTCACGGTGAAAGGAAGTCAAGCATCAAGAAGGACTTCGAAGAACGAGTGACACGCCTCAAGTCCTATGTCCTTGGTTGGAAATCCTTCTCCGACAAAGAAAGGAAAACCGTCGAAGAGTGGCTAAGGGATTATTCAGATGTTTTCTCAATGGATGGCGAGCCATTGGGTTATAATAACTTGATGCCAATGAAGTTGGAAACTCGGGAACATCCTCCCATCTTTAGGCGACCCTACAGGATACCTATTACACACGAGGAGGAGGTAAAGCGACAAATAGCAGAAATGCTGGATCAAGGAGTGATACAGCATAGCCGTTCCCCCTGGTCGTTTCCATTGGTAATTGTGAAGAAAAAGTGTGGGGCCCTGAGGCTTTGTGTAGATTATAGACCTCTGAACGCCATTTGCATAAAGGACAAATACCCATTACCAATATCGATGAAACCTTGGCCAAGCTGCACGGGACTCATTACTTCTCGAGCATGGATTTACGCTCGGGATATTGGCAGTTGGCCATTCACGACGATAGCATCTCGAAAACTGCCTTCTCCACGGGAAGCGGTCATTTCGAGTTCAGAGTGGTCCCGTTTGGGTTGTCAAATAGTCCACCGGTGTTCCAAAGAGTAATGAATTTTATTTTTCGGGAGCAACTGGACAAGGAAGTACTGATTTATTTGGATGACCTCATTGTCCTTGGAAGGTCTTTAGAAGAACATGACCAGAGGGTACGACGAGCCTTGGATAGCCTACGCACCGCCAACCTAAAGGTCAAGTTAGAAAAATGTCAGTTGTTAAAATCCCAGGTGGAGTATCTAGGCCATGTGGTCACCAGGAACGGGGTGAAGCCACAGGAATCCAAAGTGGAGGCCATCAAAAACTCCCAGAGGCCAAACAACAAGACGGAACTCAAGCAATTTTTAGGCCTCGCTCCTACTACAGAAAGTTTATAAAGGGATTCAGCCAGATTGCGCGACCTCTTAATGAAGTGTCCACCAAGGAGTCTTGGAGATGGGACACTCCGCAAGAGACCGCATGGCAATCCCTCAAAGACACTCTAACAACTGACATCGTATTGGCGTACCCAAATTTTGATCAAGAGTTCATCTTGAACACGGACGCGAGTCAAGTAGCATCGGGGGAGTACTCGCGCAGGAACAAGAAGGAATCGAGAAACCGATCTTATTTCTCTCCAGAACACTAACGGGCGCAGAACTAAATTATTCCACCTACGAGAAAGAGCTGCTTGCAATCGTCTTTTCATTGAAGAAGGCTCGCCCCCTTATATTTGGTCAGAGAGTCATCGTCCGCTCTGACCATAAGCCGTTGAAGTGGCTTCTGAGGGAAGGACATCGGGAGCCCAATGGAAGACTAGCGCGTTGGGTAATGACATTGCAAGACTACGACGTTCTCATCGAGTACGTAAAGGGCAAACTCAACAGAGTGGCCGATTGGTTGTCCCGCCCACCTGGAGTGACTAAGGAGGTTGTGAACGCGATATACGAAAAAGCGATCATAGACCGCAAAGTAATCAGCAAACACCAGCAGAAGGACGTGGAATTAGCGGCAATTAGAACAGCCATCGAAGAAGGAAAGGCTTTCAACTGGCCCGTATCCAAGCCCATTCAGCCGTCGAGATTCAAACTAATGAGGAACCTGCTGGTTTACGTCGATGCGAACGGAAGAGAGGTCATCGTAGTTCCTAAAAAGCTGAGAGAGCAGCTCATTTGGAACGCACACACAGACGTCGGGAGCATTCATCCGGGAGCTGCAGGGACTACAGAAATCCTACGGGACCTCTATTTTTGGCCAGGTATGGTTCAACAGGTACGGCAGGTAGTCCAAACGTGCGACACGTGCGCACGGAACAAACAGACGCGGAAAGTGACTGTGGAAACAATGCCTTGTGTGCGAGGCCACAGTCCTTGGGAACTTCTGCACGTGGACTTAGTTGGTCCCCTTCCTCCGACCGGGGAAGGCAGCCATTATATCCTCACGTGTGTAGATAGTTTCAGCAAATTCACCATACTGGCAGCAATAAAGGACAAGACGGCCCGGGAGGTGGCGGACAAGTTCCATCGTTTGATACTGTGCAAACTGGGCGCCCCTTCAGCAGTAGTATCCGACCAAGGCAAGGAGTTCTGGAACTCTACCTTGCAGGAGCTCTTCAGGGTTTGGGAAGTACGACACCAACGGACCGCCGCATATCATCCCCAAAGCAACGGGAAGATCGAACGTCTGAATAAAGAGTTATGCATCAAACTCCGCATACTTTGTGAAGAAACTGGACGAGACTGGGATAAAATCCTCGACACCGTGGAATTGTCCTTGAACATCCGAGTGCACCGAGCCACGGGACATTCTCCATTCTTCTTGATGTACGGGCGAACCCCCAACGTACCTTCAAAGCTATTTCGCATGCCACAGGAGGCATGCGTGAGCCCGTACAACCCAGAGGAATACGCCGAAGACCGAAAGAGGAGTCTGAGCGAAATATACCGCCGAGTGGAAGAGTTCATGCGGAGATACGAGAAAGCTAACGGAATCAAGGAATTGAAGCCGTTCGAAGAGAAGGCGCCCCATGGCTTGGTGTACATTGATTACCCCGACCGGGTAGAGGCAAGTTGGAGCCCCGGTACGAGGGTCCATACATCATCATCGAACAGAAGACTCCAGTCACTTATCTCCTACGTCACATGATCACTGGACATCAGATAGTGATCCATCGAGACCGCATCCGCCGCAGCATCGAGGCCCCATGGGACGTCGAGCGACAAGGCGGGGCTGACGGCGCAGGGGATGAGATGGGGGAAGGGCCACCGCCCCTCCTCTCTGGAGTTCCGCCCTCGACACCGGAGAAACATCCACAAGGGGAAGTGAACCGGAGTGCGCTTCTTGCCCGCTGGCAGGACCGAGTGGCGGAAGGGGATCCGCCGGGCGCCTCCGAGCTACTTCCTCCCCGAGAGCTTCGCCCAGGGAACGGAGGAACATCGACCCGTGGAGGTGAACCGGAGTGCACCTCCTGCCCCCTGGCAGGACCGAGTGGCGAGCAGGAGCCGCCAGGTGCTTCCGAACTACCTCCTCGCGGGGACCTTATGGGAATAGGGTCCCCCGGAGAAAGCAGACAGGCTGCTTTCCCAGGGCCACCGTTTGAGCGTCTGTATGCTCTTAGGCCCCGACCTCGAGTACACTACGAGGAACCCGAGGATGACTAAAACTAAGTGTCAGTGTTGGTGTCCCAATAAAGGGGACAAATAAAATCTATCAGTGATAGTGTCCCAATAAAGGGGACAAGTAAATGGAAAGTTTTTGTGAGTAAAGTGATAATACCCGACCCTAGTTAAGAAAGTTTGCATCGGAGTGCAAAATTAAAGGAGGGGAGGGATGTCGTAACCATGAAGTTTGCAGCAGAGATCTTTTATAAAATAAGTGAAGGAATGTTATTTTTAAGATTTCGTGGTGTACATCTCTGAACGCAGTGTGGTTTGGTTTTAAACATTCATGAACGAATAAATCCGAAGTGTTTCAGATTGTTAAAGTTGTTTATTTAATTCGGATTCTCAGAGAAGTAATAAAGCCAAACCACGTGGGGACAGAGGTTTATCACCGAGACCCGACCCCAACGGAAGGGTAATCCAACGGATTTGGATGTATGTGCAAATGGTTGGGTTCCTCTTTCGCTGGGTCGAAAATTTTTGGATTCGTTTCGCGGGAGGGTGCGACTTTTGTAAGGCAGATTCGAAGACGCTGCTAAAGTTGAACCACGAGGGGGTCATAAACTTGGACTTCGAATCTGTTAACTATATTTAAATGTATTTTTGGGAAGAAGGAGGGGTTTATACTCGGAAATCAGGTCCCGCTCCAATCAGGGGGCCCAGGATCCTGGGAAACGTAGTAAAGACGCCTTCTTTCCCTCTTGTATGGGTAATAGCCTTCTGGGGGACGGTCTTAGGAAAAACAAAGGGTTTGATAGGCTTTCAGAACATTGGAAGGCGGGGTCCTTCAAAATTGTAAAGTAAATTCGAAAATTGTTAAGTTAGTTGTAGTCGTTCCTCCTTGAAGTTAACTGTGGCTAAACAAACCCCCTGTAGACTTGTGGCGTAAGAAACTTTAAAACGGAAAGTATAGCATGTCATTAGCTTACGCGGAAACCTGTGCATAAGAAAGTATTGTTAGCGACCTTAACCGATAATTTGATTGTATCTTAATTAATGTTAACCAACGGACCAAGAGTTTTGTGAACTTTCCATTAGTTTAATTTGGCTCCAAGTAAATGCTAAACGGGGTACGTCTGGGCCCCTAGTTCCTGAATCCGTCAATTTGGGTTCAGAAGTAAGTCCCGTTAGTTGATATACTGTAGTGTTGAAAATTTTGGGCGGGCCGTAAATCTACGGTCCGTACGCAGCACAATTGAGAGTAATTTTGTCTTCTGCAGTAGTAAGTAAAATAATTCTTCGAATATCTGGGTCGAATTCCGACCACTTCATTTCTTGTTATTTATTTTTGTTGCACTAAAATATAAAGCCCCTCGATATAAATTATTGAAATTCAGATAACTGTTAACTTTTTCTTTAGATTTATCATTGAATTATTTGTTACAGAAAATTGGTAAATTTAACGATTTAAATTCATATAACTGTGACCTTTGTCTTTGACGTTAAGATTGGATTGTATTGTGTGGAAATTTATAGATTTACTTCAGAATAACTATTAAATGCATGTACTGTGTCGAGTAACATTTAATAAAATTTATAAGAGGGCGTGTGTTGTACTAAATACCTTGTAATAGACCTCTCTTGTTAGCTGAGGAAAATTAACGTTCAAAGTAGGCTTTTGGAAAGCCGAAGGAACCTAGCCTATCAATTTAAAGGGCCATCCGTTTGGGTAGGCCGAGTCATCCTGGACGAAAATAAGAGATAAAATCACCGGGTACGCCCAACTTAAAGGGTGCCCGTGAAGTGAATTAACGTAATTAAAAGGGTGTCCAGTACCATAAATAAATATACGGGTTGGGCACTACATCAATATATATATATATATATATATATATATATATATATATATATATATGCATTTAACTGCAATGACCACGCAGTATATAAATGAATAGAAACGACATAAGTATTAAGGAACGTTTCTGCACACGAGGAAGAGAAATCACGAATAAATGAAAAATGAGGCGAACCGCCCGGGAATCGAACCCAGGGCCTTCCAATTGCCGGTTGGATGCGCTACCATTACACTACGGACCTCGATCATTCACAAATCGAAATTCTCCTACATAGGGCAGAAACCAATGCCCTGAGAGGGCACCCTCGCAAATCGTGAATATGTGCATTTAACTGCAATGACCAGGCAGTCATTGCAGTTAAATGCACATATTCACGATTTGCGAGAGTGCCCTCTCAGGGCATTGGTTTCTGCCCTATGTAGGAGAATTTCGATTTGTGAATGATCGAGGTCCGTAGTGTAATGGTAGCGCATCCAACCGGCAATTGGAAGGCCCTGGGTTCGATTCCCGGGCGGTTCGCCTCATTTTTCATTTATTCGTGATTTCTCTTCCTCGTGTGCAGAAACGTTCCTTAATATTTATGTCGTTTCTATTCATTATATATATATATATATATATATATATATAAAGGGAGAAAGACGTATATGTGTATAACTGTGTATGTGCGAGAACGTCAAATGGTCATAAGTGTGGTCGAGTGTATGATAATTCACAAATGTATAGAGGTAATTTATTTTAGTGAGGTAACATTAAGAAAAAAATTATTGAAAAAATTTAGAAACATTTTCAGTCAGAAAAAAAATATGTTTGTCCTGATTAGGTTAAGTTAGGCTAGATTAGGTAGCCAGTACTTCACTGTTTAATGACTAAACAGAAACGACACCTCTAGCCCTCAATTGTGCCCGAAACACTTATCATGCCCTTCTCAGTTCGATGCGGTAAATTAAGTTTGGTTAATTATTTTTTATGTATATGGATTTAAAAAGGTCAGTACCTGGCACACGTGTGTGTGTGTGTGTGTGTGTGTGTGTGTGTAAGAAAGGTAAGGTAAACCTATAACCCATAAACTTCTACATATTTTCTTTAATTAATTTTTCCCCCCAAATTTCATTATCTGTTTCATTTCAGGAATTTCCATTATTTTCGCTTCGAGGAAACGGAATGAGAAGCAAAAAGCGAAATAAAAATGGAAATAAACTGGAATTGTTTTCTCATTTGACTACTTACTCTCTCTCTCTCTCTCTCTCTCTCGTATGCTTTTCTAGCCAGTTTTTTGCTATTGCTAGACTAGTTAAAAAATGAACTAGTTTAATAACACTCCCCGAGTGGACCGAAAGGTGTTTGAGTCTTCCTCTTGTCTTTGTAACTCCTTGTAACTCTCGAATTTCCTTATTTTTGTAGCACGTTTCTTTAAAGACAGATTTCTTGTTTTTAGTATTTTTTATTTCACATTTACACAATTATTTTTTCTTTTGTCTTTTCTTTTCCATGTTTTGTCTGTTTCTATTATTTTTTATTTTAAGATAAGGGGCGCGTGTGCACACACACACACACCACACACGTACGTATGTACCTTCGCATAAGCGAGTTATCGACATTTTAAATCCAAATATGTAAAAACTATTTAACGTAGCCTAACTTTAGTGCCATCGAATAGAGAAGGGTGTCATAGGTGGCCCAGGTGCATTTGCGGGCTCGAAGGGGGTTTTCTGTGAAGCCCCTAAATAATGAGGTACAGGTTAACCTAAACTAACTTAGCTTAACTTAATCTAATTAAAAGTAACGTTTCTTTCTTCCAACATTAAATATTTTTCTTGATTTTTCTAGATTTTTTAATGTTTCGAGGTACCAGAAGTGTTACCTCACTATATAAAATTATCTCTGTATAGCAGTGAATTCACACACACACACCCGGGCTCACACCCATTTGAAGTTCATACACATACACTCACATGTACAGTCTTCTGCAATTGTCGCGCTCCACCCCTGTATAGCCGTCGCCGAGATGTTGGAGCAACGTGGTCCCTCTTTCTTCCCCACCCTCACTCCCTCCCTCTCCTCCTCCCCCTCTCAGGTGTTGTCATAGTAATACTTTTATTTTTTGAAAACCAATGACTGAATAAATATACATATTGTTTACTGTAGTTTTGGTGGTAATGCTTGGACGACTATGTATTTATTCATATATTATTCCTAAATTTAGGGAATAGAGTAGTTAGGTTATTTCACAAACGTGGGATACTTTAAAAACTTTCAATCATAGGATTTTGATGTGACCATGTTATAGTTAAAGTGTAAGATAAGTTGTAGGATCGACTTTTCCTTAAGATAATAACATTTCTGTTTAAAGTCCATGCATCATCAACAAATTATTATCCAGAAAAAGGTCTATCCATGGAGAGATAATGATAACATAGTTCAATTTTTTATTACAAAAATAAGCATGAATTAAGTAAATTTAGGGATTTTCTTAAGAACATCCAAAACATAATGTTCAAATTATAAGGAAGTGACAATTGTTCAAGTAAATAAATATATATTTACTACATCACAACCATAACATTATTATACACAATTACTCAATACTTAGTCCATCCTTCATTATTATTAATGACCTCTCGTCCCCTATTTGGAACAGATGCCACGTGATTGTAGATGACTTGTGGATTCCTACTGAAAAGTTCCCACTCTGCCATCGTGTATTCCAGCAGGTGCCGAGATGTCCGCTCCTGCACAGGCTCCCAAGCGTTAACGACATTTGCCCACATATTTTCAATGGGGTTTAGGTCACACCCCTTGGTGGGACAGTTCAGCAGCTCGACATCTCGTTGTTCCTGATGATCCTGGTAGTATGAACAGGGCAGTTATCCTGTAAAAAGAAATTAACAAATCTTGAGAGTTCACACTTCATCCATACTTTTTTGAAGTTGCTTTAAGAGGACGCAAAAATAAATAAATAAATACATAAATAAAAATAAAGATATATTTAAAATTACATTTAAAACTACATTTATTAATGTCCTCCTTTAATCATATTGCCTTAAAGTATACACTGCTTGACCTTAATTAAGTCATTTTCTTGAAAGTATATTCTGTGGAATGAAAATAATTTAGTTGTATTATCATACTTTTATGCATAAATATTCCCTATGCTGTTTAATGTGTATATTGACGGATTAATTGCTTCACTTAATGGGGCAACAGTGGGATGTTGTATAGATAACGCAAGGATAAATAACTTAGTTTATGCCGATGATATAGTGTTAATAAGTCCCTCTGCTAAAGGTCTGGATCGGCTACTAAAAGTCTGCGAAGTGTATTCGCAGAAACATGATATTCTTTTTAACGTCACAAAAACTAAGGTTATGCAATTTCATCCTAAAAGCTGCAATCAGCCAGCTGATATTAGGTTTAAAATGAAAGGTTAAGTAATTGAGGAAGTACAAGAGTTAAAGTTTGGGTCAAACTATTACCATCTCCTTGAGTGATGACTCGGATATAAGAAAACAATCTCGAAGCCTTTGTGCTAAAGCGAATATGACTATAAGGAACTTTCGGTTCTGTACAAGTGCAGCTAAAGACACTCTCTTTCGTACTTTCTGCAGTAATAAAAATTGGCTCTTGCAGAACCCTAAATTTGCTGTATAACAGTTCTTTTAGACTCTTACATAACTTAACCCCCAAGATGCCCAGCTTCGCAAATGTTTGCTACCCGCAATGTCCCGAGCTTCCCGGAGGTAACAAGACGTGCCCAATAATACAGTCTAATGCAAAGAATTAAAAAAATCAACCAACCCGATTATCCAAGCTACCCATGAGTCCTGCCGTTTATCCTCTAAGCTATGGAATTCTTGGTACGAAAACGTCTGTCTGTAGCTCCACTTAACTTTGACATTACTGTATTATTTCTAATCAACTGTATATATTTCTATCTTTAGTATGTGAGCTGTCATTGTATTAATAAGATTTGTCATTTTTCATTTCATTTCATTTCATATCTGCAAATTCTTTCACATAGTGTATACATATAGTTTCTTCTCCATTTTTACTTGGGGCCTTTGTTTTTGGTGGTTTCAGTATAATTTCTTTATTGTCTACTTGTTTTTTCCTATTGCTGCTAATGCCCTTTGTTTGAAATCTTTGGATTTGGTTTTGTGCCTCTGTTTCCTCTGTTGGTGCTTCTTTTCTTTCTATCATTTCTGCTTTTTCTGTTTTTTCCTGTTCGTTTTTCGCAGTTTCCTCTCGTATTATCTTCGTTCCTTCTATTTTTTCTCTCTGTTCGCTAGTCATAAACTCCTCATTTGCCTTTTCCTCATAGTCTCGTTCTACTTTAAAAACTGTAAACGAGTTTATTTCGATTATGCAGCTTTTGCAGAAGAACTTAATTCCGTTCAATTGTTTAGCACCTGTCATAAGAGAGATTTCTTCGTCGCTGCATCTCAGGCATTGAAATTCGACTAAGGTCGAATATCGCAGCAAAATGCCTTTGATTCAGCTGTTTCTTTTTTACAGTATGCACGGGGTTGTATGAATTGATTTGCCATTTCCATGTTTCTAATGGTATGTATATGGTTGTGCACGAAATATTAACTCAAAATGGTAATTTATTAGGTTATTGTGGTTGTTTGAGGATATCTTCCTACTAGGGCAACCAAATGCTATAAATGCTAGTGTAATGGCTATAAATGCTATAAACGTCGCCAAATGCTGTTCCTGTCATGCTTCATGCCTTCATTCAAGGGTGCAAAAAAGTAAAAGTTTGCTACGCCCTAATTGCGACATGTCTAGAATTGCTACTTAGACTGGATGGATAGATGCATTATGTAATAACATAACTTACATTTATCAACGCAGGTGGCTAAAAAAGCATTACTTTAATTATATTTAATAAAGCAATCATGATGTATAATTACTGTTGATAAAAAAGATAAAAAACACAATTTTTTTTTATTAGAAATTAGGCAATCTTCACTACCAAGTTAAAAACTAAACTAAACTAAAGTACCAGCTTCAGTATCTGTTCAGACACGAGTGAGGGTGGTTGTGTTGCTCTAGCTCTCCGTCGCTACCTTTATAACGCTAGGTGATTCAACCCATTAGTAAAGTGTTAGACTGTGGTGCAACCATCATGGAGCGATCTACGAGTGCAATGTCGAAGTACTTCTCGAGAGTGTCAAACGATGTAGGGAAGTGTGTCATATGCAATAAGAACTATTCACGAAAGGGAAGGAGTACCACTAACTTAGAAAACCATCTGCGTTCAATGCACAAGAAGGAATATAATGAAGTGATACTTAGTGAAAATGAAGCTAATGAACAGTCAAAGGAGAAAATGGAATAAAAAAATGTCTCTTACACCCCTACAGGAAATGAAGTGTGCAGTGAAAGAAAAGAATCAGACGATTGAAAGTTGCTTCGAAAAAGTCAATATTTGGGATTCGAATCATTCCAAATCAAAATCACTGGTCTATCACATAACCGAAATGATAATAATGGATGATTTGCCATTCAGCCATGTTGAGGACTTAGGTTTCATGCAACTTATGGCTGAAACAGCTCCACAGTATAAAGAGAAACAGCGTCAGTTCTACACTGATCTTGTGTGCAACGATATCTGACTTTGTTTCAAAGAAAGTTCAAAATTCTTGATCCTCTAAAAGATTCGAAAGTATTATTGACAACGGATGCATGGTCAGACACGTCTGCTGGAGTGTCTTTACTCTCTTTGACATGCCATGCAGTGAATCAAGACTTCAAGAGAACCAATTTGGTGCTCAGCCTAATGCCACTTGAAGATCGCCACACTGGAGAATACTTGTCATAAAAATTTGAGCAGATGCTTCAGAAGTGGGATATTGCCCATTCATAAATTATACATAGTAAGCCTACTTTGTAGGCCACATCAAATTGGTGACCCGTAGGCTACTATACCCTTTTTTACCTTTATTACCTTACCTTATCTTTATTATCTTTACCTTTATTACCTTATTATTACATTTATTATATTTACCCTTACAAATCTAGAAAAAAGTAGACATTATTAATTACTCCCTATGGTTCCATTTAAATGGAACACCCTGTAAAATATTCTGGAACTTTCATGAATTCTGGGTTGCTCTATCGCTTTCGTATTCGCTGTGGCATTTGAATTTTGCGGTCGCGTTTTCAAACCGCTGTTAAGCGGATTTTAGGCAGCGGATAGTGGGATTGTTCTTTAATTAATTAAGCGTGGTTAAGTGGATCCACGGATAGCGAACCCGCGGATAACGGGGAATTACTATAATAATAAACGACAACAAAGGAATCTAAATTTCTTGTGTAATAATAATAATAATAATAATAATAACAATAACAATAATAATAGAGCAGAAATACTACAGGGTGTCCCATAAGTCCGGCATCATTGGAGAAATTCATATTTTTCTATTTCTACAAACCATAATTCATATTTTTCTTATGCTCGGGATGCCAATTTCCCGTCCACCATTCTGTTCAGTGACGAGGCTGTTTTTTATGGAAATGGTGAGGTAAATCGACAGAACACCCGCTACTGGTCTCAAAACAACCCTCACTGGTATACCTCTTCAAAGGAACAAGGTGCATCTCGGGTGATGGTATGGTGTGGCATTTGGAAGGATCGCATCATAGGCCCCCTCTTTTTCGATGAACATGTCACTGGAGGCACCTACCTACGTATGCTCAAGGAAGAAGCATTTCCCACTCTCTTGAACGAAGAAGGAAATTTCCCAACATGGTTCCAGCAAGACGGCGCTCCTGCACATTACAGCACCCAAGTAAGGGAATACCTGTACCAACAATTCCCTGGTCATTGGATAGGACGTCGAGGGCCTGTGGAATGGCCAGCTAGAAGCCCGGATCTCACGCCACTAGATTTTTATCTCTGGGGCCACTTGAAAGCGCTGGTATACGCAGAGAAAATTAAGAGTGTTGAACATTTGCGGCAGCGCATTATTGGGGCATGTAACACCCCATTACTCCTGACATCATTCACCGTGTGCTTGCTGACTTGGTATCACGTCTGAATTTGTGTATCGAAAACAATGGTGGACATATTGAGCACGTTCTGTAAATAAAAGCTTTTGTTTTGCCTTTTTTTATTATTTTTCCTATGATGCCGGACTTATGGGACACCCTGTATAATAATAATAACCGGTAACAAGTTGTGTACTCACATGTAACGATAAAAGATAAATTCCACACTAAATACTTCAGAAATTAAAATATTACTATAAAGTAATTTAAATCACTAACGAACAAAATATTAACAAAATGGCAGATTAGACAATCAACCATTTCAATCTATTAGATACACAAAAAGAAGATAAACTTCAAATCGCTTTTCAAGAGCTGTGAAAAATGCGTTCGATATGGATAAAGTTCAAACGACGAATATTCATGTCGGGATTTGTTCAAGAGTGAAGATGAATGGTTGCAAGTTTCTAGTGGTGAGGCGGGAGAGTTTATCTGGTTATGTTTAGTAGGTTGAGCGCAGAACTATAGTCACTGAGAGTTGGTTTTGTACTAAGAATATGTAGGAATTCAAGAATGCGGAGATCGGTTGGTTGGTGTGCGGAGTCAATAATTATCTCAATTCCCAACACCAAAACGTTAAGGTCATCAGAAAAATAATCATATTCTTTATTTTATATAAAATTTAAGTAGGTCTAAGTTAACACGTCCTAAATTGTGTGTTAAATTGTATCAACAAAAAGGAGTTCTCTTTTATACTGACCAATATAAAAGAAATGTATACGATGTATGACGCACACACCGCATGGATATACGTTTCATAATTCAAATGAATTTATAATTGAATTTTATAACTATTTACAATAGATTAAATGTATAAATAAACCCCTGTATATGATAGAAAACTTGTTAACAAAAAATTGGATTTTAAATTTATGAATTTTTTTATTTAACAGTTCATTTTTTATTTCGAATCCTTAACTAATAAAACAGTTTCATTTCATTTTTATGGTCTCTGGCCAACGCAGAATGCCATTTCTGATATTGAGCTGCAGATTTGAAATATGGCCTAGAAAAATGAATGTTCAAATTATTATTGTGAGTTTGGTATTACTTAATAAATATGTGAGATATACATTTTTAATACTAAGAATTTATTTCTATTAAGTTCATTTAAAAATATAGGGTTCTGATTAATACGTAACTGTATTCATTTTATTATTTTCTTTCGACCATGTTTGATTCGATATAAAATCTGTTGGACAGAATTTTTCCGTCGAAAGTATCGCGTAAGAAGTGAAGCAACTCATTATCAGTGTGAGGTCTGGCATTATCTTGCTGGAACCACGCAGTATTCATGTCGATGCCGTATCTTTGAAGGACTGGAACAAATTCATTTTGTAGTATGTTGAGATAAACATCAAAAGTAACAGTAGTGGTAAAGAAAACAGACAAGAATATTCCAACGCTTGGTTATAACAAAGGAGTATCGTGGTTACCAACATCACCAGATCTAAACTCCTGTGTCTTTTATCTGTAGGGTTAGTAGTATAGCCGCAAAAAGGTAGAGTGCAGGAATGTTGCAATGTTGCAAGAGATAATGGTCAAATGTTGCAAAGGGGGTGTGATGTTGCAAAGGGTAGGGTGTTGCAAAGGGGTGGGGTATGCAACAACTCAATGTTGCAAAGGGGGTGGGGGTATGCAACAACTGCATGTTGCAACAGGGGGTGGGATATGCAACAACTCAATGTTGCAAAGGGGGTGGGGGGATGCTGCAGGTGCAACAAGGGGTCATGAAACTTGGAGGCGGCGTTATCCCCCAAGAGAAAGACAGAAGGAGAGAAAGGAAGAGAGAGGTGTTCACCTGGCAGGAGCCAAGTGCATAATAAGACTTCAGCCGAGTAGGCATTGTCTTATAGACTCCTAATCAGCCAGTTGGCTTAGAAGGAGCCAAGGGGGGAGGGGTACACCTGAAGGGAGGAGAGGGGAGGGATCTTCGGGGGGAGAAGGAAGGATGACCTCCCCCCAAAGGGGTTGCCTAGACGGAGGAGGACTTTGGGGGGACAAGGTGGGAGGTCCTAACCCCCAAAGGGAAACTAAGCTAAGTCTTAACCTAAGAAGGGAAAGAGAGAGTTCTTTATTCGGACGAAGTTCGCATCAAACTACCAACTCCAAAGTCAAGCGGATCTTATATAGATGATGGTTGAGTTGCCAGATACCATTTTAATTGTACAGGTATACATTATTAGGGTGAGTTGCTAGATACCATTTTAATTCGTTACCAAAGCATACAGACAAAATCGAAATTGACAAAAAGAAAATGATTATTAATTAAATAAATAGAATTTGCCTTCTACTGCACAAAAATAATATAATACGTACAATCGCCAAAATAATAGTTCAGACGAAATATACACACACCCACACACCTCCTTACCTTATATATATATATATATATATAAAGAATCATATTAACTGTGTCTATTTAATTTTGTCATTCCTTATAGAAAGAATCATATTAACTGTGTCTATTTAATTTTGTCATTCCTTATAGAGAGAATCATATTAACTGTCTATTTAATTTTGTCATTCCTTATATATATATAT
This sequence comes from Bathynomus jamesi, assembly GCA_023014485.1. Taxonomy (NCBI): domain Eukaryota; kingdom Metazoa; phylum Arthropoda; class Malacostraca; order Isopoda; family Cirolanidae; genus Bathynomus; species Bathynomus jamesi. Next base: position 649,815 of record JAJOZX010001775.1, read on the forward strand.
ATATATATATATATATATATATATATATATAAACGGATTTTCACCTTAGTGAATTGTCAAAAGTATATTAATTTAAAGCAAATGAATTTTCTCCTTTTAAGAGAATCAATTATTAAAACCAATATTAACAATATAAGATACTAGTTACTTAAACGGCGTTTTATTTACCTTCTTTCAGTTATTAAAACGAATCCAAAATATTAACTCTTAGATCATTGTGTTCAGACGAGTAGGAAATTGAACCAGGAACGCCAAAAGAATCACACCTGTTTACCCCGAGGCATTTTTGAAAGGAATCTGGGTCAACTTGCTCTCTCTCTCTCAAGGCCTCGATCTGTCTCGGCAAATCCTTCCCTCAACTCCTTCAATTTGTTCCCTTGCTACTAATGTATATAAAATTCTATTTTATTAAATGCACTGATTATATGTCTTTACTTGCAAATTTTTATGGCAGCATCTTCTTAGATAACATCTCTGTTATTGAATTGGAAAGATATATTATTATTATTATGCATTTTTCAAAATTAACACACACACAGACACACACACACACACACAATTATATTAAATAATAAACAGCAAAAGAAATAAACACATTAACTGTGTCTATTTTCTTTTGGCAAACCTTTCTTATGTATCAAAAACAGAAAAAAATATTACGCACTTTTCATATCATTTCATTTTCATGTCATTTCACTTCATTTCACTAATCTCATATCATTTCACTCATCTCATTTACTTTCAGCTTCTCTGGAAAAGAAAAAAAGAAAAAAATCTGAGAAGATGAGTCTCGCGCTATATATATATGATAGAGAGAGAGAGAGAGAGAGAGAGAGAGAGAGTTTTGTTCATTCTTTTTTTTTTTTTTAAATAAATAAAGAAATGGATATATAGGGTGGTACAAATTACAGTAGTAATAATAATAATAAACTCCTTTTCGCCGAATTTGCAAGATTAAGCTTTTCACTCCGACCTTAGACCTACAGTTTAACGTGGAAGCCGAATCAGAAATACATCTCGTCAGGAATCATTGCTCACTCTTTCACATCAACATTTAAAATAACAGGATCATTTGATTATTGATCCGTATTTAAAATAACAGATCATTTGATCACTCTCGAAGCGAATGTCTTCCTCATAAATAAAAAAATGTTTTATATTTTATCAACTTAGTTATCAAAATCATAATTATCAGAAATCAACAAAGTTTTTTCAAAATTAATACGCATGTACTCTGAAAGTACTAACAATTGAATGTAATTACTTGTTTTCTGTATAAACGTCTGCAGAAAGATATGAGATCGTGGGTTCGACTCCTGATTACCAGACGCATATCTCTCACGATTCCTAGTTAATGTTTTCAATGATGTAATTACTTGTTTTCTGTATAAACGTCTGCAGAAAGATATGAGATCGTGGGTTCGACTCCCGATTACCAGAAGCGTATCTCTCACGATTCCTAATTAATGTTTTCAATGATGTAATTACTTGTTTTCTGTATAAACGTCTGCAGAAAGATAGGAGATCGTGGGTTCGACTCCCGATTACCAGAAGCGTATCTCTCACGATTCCTAGTTAATGTTTTCAATAATGTATTACTTGTTTTCTGTATAAACGTCTGCAAAAAGAACACTTCAGAGTTCATTTACACACCATGCGTACACTTATCTCGTGTACACAGTTAGTGGAAATAAAATACCAATGAAACTATACTCATTTTAAATACAGAATTCATTCACACCAGGCGTGCACCTATCTCGTGTATATATATATATATATATATAGATAGAGAGAGAGAGAGAGAGAGAGAGAGAGAGAGAGAGAGAGAGAGAGAGTTTTGTTCATTCTTTTCTTTTTTTTTAAATAAATAAAGAAATGGATATATATAGGGTGGTACAAATTACAGTAGTAATAATAATAATAAACTCCTTTTCGCCGAATTTGCAAGATTAAGCATTTCACTCCGACCTTAGACCTACAGTTTAACGTGGAAGCCGAATCAGAAATACATCTCGTCAGGGAATCATTGCTCACTCTTTCACATCAACATTTAAAATAACAGGATCATTTGATTATTGATCCGTATTTAAAATAACAGGATCATTTGATTATTGATCCGGGCATAGTATGGCTGCAAAATGTGATATGTACAAAATCAATGTAGATTTTTCTCTTTAGTAATAATATTAATAACTAACTCCTCGCCGAATGATTATTGATTCGGATTTAAAATAACAGGATCATTTGATTATTGATCCGGGCATAGTATGTCTGCAAAATGTGATATGTACAAAAACAATGTAGATTTTTCTCTTTAGTAATAATATTAATAACTAACTCTTCGGCGAATTGTAACAATGGTTAAGGTTTTCACTCCGTCTTAGACCCACAGTTTAACGTGGAAACCGAATACTCTTTTCTTTTTTAAAAAAATATAATTATAGGAATGGATATATTTATAATTTCTTTATTATAAAATCCTCTCGATTACATTAGTGACTATTGATCCGGGAATAGTGGAGGGAAAACAAAGTATTGTCGCAAATATTGACATAGTAAAGACAGCAAGGGGTAATACGAGCATTAAATCTATTGGAGAAAATATAAAGATGCCATTAGTCGTCCAAAGCATGGACCCGTTATAGCGGTGTTACGATTGGTACACAAACTTATCATAGCTCCACCCAGCTACACTGACAACCAATCACTACGAACATCTGCTCTTGATCTTTTGGGGCGGAGCTTGGCGAGTGTGCATATAAAAGGAAATATTTTTCAGTTGGGAGTAACAGTAGCTATTTTCGCGTCAGTGAATAATCATTCCCTCTGCCAGTGAATAAACATTCGCTCCGCCATGGAACACGAACTTTACACTTTTCCGGATTTGTATCAAGAAGGTGACACTACAGCATTGACTGCAATTAATCTTTTTAATGCGATTGACCGTGATGGATTATTTCCAACGCAAACCGTTGAAGATATTTGTAGTGACGCTCCTTACAATCCGACGCAAGGGACTACCATAGAAATGTAAGTGTCTATAATTTTATTTTTATTTTTTATTCACAATCTGTCAGAAAGATGATTTCATATATATGGAGGGATGTAGTATCTCGTCAAATACTTCATTTAGATACTCACAATTATGCTAAAATCGAAATTTTTTATGGCAATCTTTTGCATGTTTTTTTTATAAATGTTATTCGGAATTACCTCTTAAATGAGCTTCTCTGAGCGAACCAAAGATATCTTCACATAATGGGATCTGTCTTACAATATGTATACTCTATATATGTTTTTATTAAAAAGATTCAATATGAACATTGTTCTTTCTCCTTTAAGGTCCGATGAGGATTTGACACGTGTTATACAATCTTTTGAAGAATCTCGTGTCAAGAATACGGAGATATACTGAACAGTCAGCATAATGAATGTCACATCGAAATAATGTAAGTGTTTTTTCGATCTTTTTTGGGGGAAGAAGACAATATATTTTCATCAATTTATTAAATGAAAGAAATCAGTACAATAACCATCTTAAACTACAGAATATACAAACTAACGTTACAATATACACACGAACAAAATATTATACTATACAACGAGTACGCCACAATTGGAAAACGGATTTTTATCTGTCTGCATACCATTTCATCGTTTCGTCGAGTGTGACACGGGTCAAATAAATTTAAAATTTAAAATTCTTTATCACATGACATATGCATGAGAAATGAGATGCAGCACATTCCACAAGTATTACTAAAATATCCTTGTATACGAAACGGGTTCCATACAACTTCGGGAATATGTAATTGAGCGAGAAATTTTACAATAACAGGGTCACTCCAGGGTTGAGTACCGAGTGAATCAAAATAGTACAGGCGGTGTCTATTTTTAAAATAGACAGCTATCCAATGAATCCCTTCATTACCGATGATATCTGTGTTCACAACAAGACTTCCGCATTCTCGCGTACTTGGCAAACTCAATGTTTCATTCTTCGCAAACACGCCGATAAATTTGGAACGTGTGACTCGTTCACTATTCATTACTTTCTGAAGTGTATTAGCATCCATTTTAAAAGTCAGTGATAGCGCTCCTAAATCTATCTACTTCTATTAGGGCTTGCGATTCGAGATATACTAGTACACTAATAGGCGCGTCTATAGGCTTGGTGAATTCCAACCCCACTGAGATGTTTCCGCTCTGCTGTGGGCTTAAATGCGTATTTACGCTAGCAGATAAGTCAGGTGTAATGTCAAACGGATAAAGGTTAAATTGATCAATGAATTCTTTCTGCGTTATCCCATTACCAAGGTCATCACAATCACCTGCAATATGGGTCAGATTACTGTAGGCTCTCGCGCAAAGAGGTAACACAGCGTCTGATGAATAGTCCGTATCCAATGTTCCACCCAAAGCAATGCCATTAACGTATAGAGTTATATTTTTAAGTCCGAAATTCTCGAATTTAAAGGCACTCTTTTTATATTTTCCATTCACCGAAGCATGGTCCTGCATTCCGATTAATATCCTTTTAGGAAGATTTCCCAGGGAGATGTTTTCTATCTGCTTCGACGCCAACCCTGCAGGCACCGTATATAGTTTGATTTGTACTCTGTTAATAGGGTATTTCACTGTGCGTTTAGTAAATTTTTCAATTTCTAGTTGTTTTGGTGAACTTAATTTCACTCGCCGTACGCGGAGGTATGTGTCCATAATGTGAACCACAACGGGCTTTGCTCCCTCTTCTTGATCAGATCCAGATTTAAGCAGATCTCAGGACTCGTGCGGGTGAGCTTTATTTTCATATCCACCCCGTTGACAAGCAACTTCTCCTGGAAAGTGAAATCTGTGTGCAGACGTCCAAAACACTCGTATATCTTCTTTTTAGAATTTTTAAATTTGTCCTTTATACTACTTTCGTCTTTAGTTTGATAATATCCCTCGGCACTTAAAAAGGTAGCCTTCGCTTCTTTGGAAAAGTTGAGGACATTTTCCAGATAGGCTCGTAGATGATAGTATCCCGTGCCTGACGATATGTTGGTCTGATTTAAATATACGTCACACTGGTTGAATATGGAGTGCAGAAAGTTTGTTTCAGGGTATACAGCATATTTGTCATCGCAGTCCGTTCCATCAGAATGGGCTATACGTAGCTTAGCGTACATGTGCACACAGCTTGGATCAAAAAAGTAAGGGTGAGCTGGGTATCACGAATTCTATAGGTGCACTCGGGGAACTAATTGTGTTTAAAGGGTTAATTGTAATAAAATCACTGTGCTCAATAGAAACTTGAGTTGGAGGCATCTCAAAAAGGGACAGCTCCGATTTACAGCATTGTGAACTACATGGGTGGATGAAGCGTGCCATGACGAGTTAGAAATAGTGCCTCCTCTCTCGACAAGTAGTAAACAAACTATGATTCATGAGATCAATGTCCTTAGCTTATATCAGTCAAAAAAGTGGTCAACCATAGGTTTCATTCGCTTACAGCACTTCTTTTTTGATATCCTTTTACGTTTAATACCACGTGACCCCTTCTTCCGGACAGCCCTCTTCTTCTTCCCGCCACCACGCATTTTTCTCTTTGCATCTTTGATGATTTCGTCCCGTGTACGCTTTAAATGTTTTTTTAGAGCTTCTTTAGGTTTAGCCCCAGCCAATATGTCTTCTGCAGTGTTAAGACCTGATTGTAGCGCTTTCCTTCCGAGGTATCTGGCACCCCTCTTCAGCAAAGGAACAGCCGTACGTAGTATGGATGAAAAAATGGACCAAGTCCACTACCGCGTGGTATCTCACCCCTCGATAGACGGTGAAAGGCTTTCTATCCATTATAACTCAGTGCGTCGAAAGTGTAGCTTCACTGTTAAGCTCCCGTTACCGAATGGGAAGTTTTCACCCTCAATCGTTCTTATATATATTGAGATATTGGTTATTAAATTAGTTGCGACATTCACATAATGGGGTCTGTCATATGTAATACTCAAACTCCTTCCTCTATGGTTGGGGATGTGGGCAATGCGCAGCAGGCGTGCCTGGGTATCCCCAACAAACTGGTGCTCCACTATATTACTGTAAATATAGCACATGTCTGGGGACTGAGAGCTTTCAGCCAATTTCTCCATCTTCAATTGATACATTAATCTGGACAAGTCATGCTGTGCCTCGTGAAATGTGTCTCTTTGGATGGCTGCGCTATATCGTCCATTGGTTATAATTTTGAACACTCTTCGATCTTTAATACGTCTGTTAGTCTTTGATTTTAGGATTAGTGTATGTGCAGGGTTTCCTTTGTTTACGATTTCGTATACTAAATCATTCGTAAGGTTTGAGTTTCTTAAACTTACGTTTAAGTCTCTCACAACATCCTCGACCGAACCATAATGACCCGGTCCTAGTCTTACTTCTGTACTGTAATACCGTGCAACCTTAGTCCGAGCGATACGTATAGTTTCATCCATAGCTACCCCAGCTTTTTCACACTCGTCAATGTCTCTAAGAATCGTAAAAACGGATTCAATATTTAAAAAGAGGGGGTCCAGCTGAATTTCGCATATCCCCACCTCATACGACTCACGACCCAATTCAATGGGCCCGTGGAGTTCTGTTACAAAGTTGGCTAGTGTGTTGTTAGGGTGTACAGACAGGGACGAGGAGGACGGGAGTGTGACGTAGAAATGGTTAGGAGCCATGTTGCATACTATTTAAGCTTCATTATTGCATCAGCTTTTATATAGGTGTTGAAGCTTTCTGGGTACCCTAGCCATTTCACTAGGTACATTTTTCTCTTTCCTGAACCTTTGCTTCCTAAAAGTTTCTCAATTTTAAATACATTTTTTCCTAAATTAAATGCAACTTTCTGCAATTCCTCGCGGTAAAAGCCTCCTGAGATTTCTTCCCCATTCAAATCTTCAATGTAATACATCATTATCTCACCTTTAGGTCTCATAGCCCTAACTTTAAAAATCTAACGTGTCCATCCTTGCTCAAAACCCTTTGCCAATTTATTCCCGAACGCGACAGCCTTACATAATCATTGATTTTGAAGCGCGCGGAGTGTGGTGGTGTTGGTGATCCATCTCTTCTCGGGAGCGTATCTCTTTCTAAAACTTCGTTAGGTGTTGTCCCAATCGTGCGATGGTGTGAGCGGTTGTAGGACGATGCCAATGATTCCAGAATATCTATAAATATGTATGTGTTTTTATGTGTAAAATAGCGGTGCATGCGTTCCTTTATGGTACGTTGAACTCTTTCAGCTAAAGAAGCCTTATGTATAGAATTGGTTGTGTAATAGCTGATATTAAACTCTGTCAACATGTTCTGAAAAGCACGGCCTATAAATTCCTTCCCATATCCGTACAAAAATAGCCAGGAACCCTGTTTTCTTTTAACATTAGCGTTTTGGCGGCTTTAGCAACTGTTTCAGGTGATTTATTTTTCAGAGGAACTAGCCACAGATATCTAGAGAATACACCTATTATGAATAGAATGTAACGGTAACCATCGTTATACACAGAATATCTTTGCATGTCTGTTAAATCTGCTTGCCAAATAGAATCAATCGAGGAAGCAGTTGTCTTGGTTGTTTTAAACATTTTTCTCACAGGCTTATGAAGCGTATAAGCGTCCTGCTCCCGCAAAAATCTTTCAACATCTTTTATTCCTACTCCGTAAACACTCCTGTACAGTCTATCTACGCCGCCGTAGGAGGCTGGGCTAGAAATGTCATAATAGCGTTTACTTAATACGTTAGCCATTTGCGTATTTTAGAGGCACGTGGGTAGGGTCGACCGTTGTTTAACTTCTTTCTCCTCTTCAAAGGTGTTACCGCCGGGGGTGACGGCGTCTTCAATTGTGCCACATGCGTTGCATGTTCCAAGTCTTTTAACCTGTTCAGATTTCCTATCAACGTTTTAGGGACGTTTATTTGTTGTAGTCTTGCTTTAATATGCTTCCATCCTGATGGTGATGGCCTATCCCACTTTCTCACCAGATCATGGACAATGTCTACGATATTCGACCCCTGTACCTTTGATCCTTCCACAATGATCTCGCCTGTATCGGTCCATTGTATGGCTGGATCCTCATTCAATAGATTATAAAGACTTAAACCTTTACTCCTCAATTTATGTGGGAGGGTGCTTTTTAATACATGCTCGATATGTTGTGTTGCTGATCCCTTAATTTTTGGTTGGTCAGCTGCATCGTCGGGTACAGATCCTATGTCGCCATGTCCATCGTCCCCGTGCTGTGCCTAATAACCACAGGAATCTCTGTCGGGTTCTTATAATTTTCGTACTCGTGAAGAAATTTCTGCAGAGCTTCTTGGTATAAGATTCTTTTCTCATCAGGTGTTTTTTCACTGTTTAATAGGGCTAGCAATTCGCTTTCCATTCTTTTAAGTCTGCTTTTACGGGGATCTAGATCCGTGTCTGGATTCCTTTGCAGTGAAGCGTACACCTCGTGTGGAATCACTACCACTTTCTTCATTATATTAATCTAGTCAGTAAAGGACCCAAAACTGAAAATAAGATGGGGAGAAATGACCCTCCTGTTTGTACAATAATTCGTTTTTTCTTCGCTACAGTTTGACTTTTACGAGCGAGTGCACGTATTATGTTCTTGTAACGGCGTAGGCGAGCCTTCTGAGGTGGTTTCATTGATACATTGCAATTTATAACGTTAAGACAGATTTCACAGATGCATTTTAAAAAGTCGGAGTCGATATTTTTAATAAACATCTGTTGCATTGCCCGGGGCAGTCGATGATAGATTTTTATTTATTCGGTATTTCTTTAGTCTCTTTGTCATTCTGGAATATACACCGTTTCAGGCTCGTTTGGAAATATATTCGTTCTTAGAAGCACCCTAAACGTGTTTCGCGGATGAAGGTCGCACAGCAAATATCCGTAACGCGTGCTTGTAGCTTCTTTATAAACTTCCAAAAACTCCTTACGCTGATTCGGGAACATTTGATTGGGTAATACCTCAATTTGTGATATATCTCTACGCTGTGCGAATAAGACTACATATTTTGTAATTAACGACACATCGCGCATGTATCTATTTTTGAAATATAGATTCTGATTGATGAAGAACACACTTATGTTAAGATGGTGGGAGAATACTGTAAATGTCTTGGCAAACGTTTTATCCATCTCCAACATGAGATCGTCAATTACAATGACTGTATGTTCATTTCCCTTTAACGAATTAACGTCATATACGCTTTTGTGGAACAAAATATCATCTTGGTACTCGTTGAACACTGATTGATACGTCGAATAGCACCATATAACTTTATGCACAAATTTCGAGAACATCTCTCGGTTTTCTTTAATGATTTTAAGCATAAACACAGTTTTTCCACATCCTGTAGGTCCAGATATAATACATGTGGATGGGTTCGTGAATCTGAATTTTTCTACAGAGTCCATTTCTAACACGTCACACTCCTAAGTGGATCATTTACAAAATATTACAAATTTTGAGTGCTGTTCCTTATATTTTGTTTTCTTTTCCCACAGAACTGTGAATGACGATGAGGTACAGCACCCTATCATCGACATTACGGATGACCCCGACGACATTGTAGTTGTGATCACAGATTCCTCCCCTGCCGACGAACCCTCACCAGCGATACCGGTAGCACGTTCAAAGCGGAGGTATGCTGAAGAGAACCCCACGTCAGGTATAAAGCGACCGAAATACGCGCATGTTGTTAGCCAACCACCACCAGTAATAGATCCCCAACCCTCAACCTCTTACGCAGCAATCCCCCCAGCAGCACCTCCCGCTAATATATCCCCTTATTTATCCGCCACAGTTCCCCCCCGTTCTGTTGAGTCTACAATAATAGACTCCAGGCCCTCAGCGTCTTACGCTGCCAGCCCCACATCAGCATCTTTGGCCGATGTAGCCCCTTGTCCATCCTCCACACCTGTTCCCCGTTCTGTTGAGTCTGCAATAATAGATCCCCAACCCTCAACCTCTTACGCAACAAGCCCCCCAGCAGCACCTTCCGCTAATATATCCCCTTATTCATCCGCCACAGTTGCCCCCGTTCTGTTGAGGATGATATAACGTTTGAGTTGGTGCGCGCTCCGCAGCCCCCACCCCAGCCTTGACTAGAAATCAGTATAGAGTCAGGGTCGACCCTAGAGCCATGTATAGCAATGGAATTGAGCGCGGGCTACGCCGGGTTGTACATCGTATTGTAGAGTTTGCTCTTCAGAACCGCGACGAGCGTGAAGTCAGGACGAGTCTGTCCTTCGGATTCGGGTCAGATGACGGTGATGTAGATGATTATTGGGTAGTAGTGCCATTTAGACGTTTGGCGGCTGAAGATGTAGAACATATTTTAGGACGTATAATGCAAGCCGCCCAAAGTAGTATAGCCTTCAATATGGACAACTTCACGGTAAATATTGATCGTGTATTCCGTGTTGCGGGTCATAGTGCCATACCGTATACTCTTAATCTCAATTCTCAAGCTATTTATAGACGGCATATAAACGTCGATCGTGGTTGCGGCTTTATAGCAGTAGTCTTGGCTCGCATGTTTACTGTATAAAATACACGGCTCAAAAAATTTGGCTGCCTACGGTCGTGGAACGTGCCCGTAAACTACCTGTAGACTGTGAACTTGAATTTGACTGTAATATGGGCCCTGAAGAGCTGAGAATGGTAGAACAGGAAATGAATGTTCGTATAGTTGTGTTTGGACTGGATGATCATCGTAGGACTGTGTATGTTTTTAAAAGCTGTGTGAGAGATCGTACAAGGCCCCTACTTATCTTAGGTCTGTCAGGGGCAACGTATCTCCCCATCCGTAATATAAGGTGCCTTTACGCGAGTTACGATAAAAGTCGAAAATATGGACGGCATCATGATTTGTGTAAGGGATGCCTCGAGTTTGCGGATGATATAGTGAAACATTGTAAAGAATGTCACATGGTATGTGAACAGTGTAAAAGCTCCAAATGTGAAAGCCGTGTAGTTGAAGCTGAGAAGAGGGTTGTAATGTGTGTAGACGCACATTTTTCAATAATAGCTGTTTTGATCTCCATAAATCAATTGGCACGTGCAGGAAAATGAGAATCTGTGAATGTGGTATGTTTCACACAATGGATAATTGGGAAAATTTAAGCACAAATGTGACGAAATTCACTGTCCTACATGCCAGGAGGAATATAAGGCGGATGGAGTAAAACATGTATGTTATATGAAAGACGCCAAGCCTAAAAACAAACCCTGTATAACTGTATACTACGATATAGAAACATATACGAATGCTGAAACCAAAGAGGTAATTCCACATTTACTTGTGAGCCAGACTATCTGCGATGAATGTATGGAGATCGAATGTGACGAGTGCCCCAAATGCGGTAAACGGACAAACGTTTTTAAAACGAATGTCCACGATAGTCCTGTGAAACTATTTGTGTCCTATATTGTCAAGTTAGCCGACAAGTTCAAGAAAATGACTGTGTATATTCTCGCCCATAACTGTGCAAACAAATTAATACAGATGCAAATAAGAGGTAATGTACAATTTAAAGACACTTTATTATTCACACCTTGTAAATTAGCAAAGCTACCCAAGGTGATGGGGTAGCAGCTGAAGTTTCAAAGGATATTCCCTTACACTTTCCTCACCAGCGAGACTTTAAACTACGTAGGCCCACCACCACCAAACATTATTTTAACTATGATGTATGAGTGTAGATGAACGTGAAGACTTTGATCGATACTACAACAGTTTTAATGAACGTAATCCTTATAATATAGCTGATGAATGTGAGCGTTATTGCGTGAATGATGTGCGCGTGCTTAGAGTATGTTTCCAGGCCTTTAGAAGGATGTACATAGGCCGTTTCAAATGCGATCCGCTGCAAGTCGCAACCACCATCGCGTCATTATGTTTTACGGTGTTCAAAATAACTTCATGCCTAAAGCCACCTTAGCCATTATTCACCGAAACAACCCCCGCAGTTACGGCACAAGGCTATTTACTGGCTCATACACCTACAGCAACAGACAGGTGTATACATAAAGCACGCCCGCAACACGGGTGAAGTACCCATTAAGATTAATGGTCGTGTTTTTTGGGTTGATGGGTTAAGTGAAAACCGTGTCACTGGTGTGAAGACTGTGTACTCCTTTAACGGATGCTGGTGGCATGGATGCCCCGTCCTGAGTGCGGAATCGCCGGAGATATCCACGGTAGATCTCCTGCCGACTGTCTTGCATGGACCCGCACCCGCGATCAACTTATAGGATCCAGTTCACTCACAAAGTCTTGTGGGAGCATGAATATGATGCACGGATGGAGACAGACGAGGTGTACCGTGAGGAAATAAACACGATCAAGCGTTCAATGGTGCTGGATCCTCTCAAATGTGGTGATAGCTTGTTTGGAGGACGTACAAATCCATTCAGACTATACTTTCCACCTACGGAGGGTGTGAAGCTCCATTACTACGATTTCTGTTCTTTATACCCATACGTGATGAAGAACAATCCGTACCCCGTGGGCGCTCCTGAGAAACTGGTGGGACCTAACCTGCCCTCCATCAATGAATTTTCAAGAAATTTGAATGATCGTTACTTTGGGCTCTCTTTCGTAGACGTACTCCCCCCACGCAATTTATGGATGCCAATCTTACCTGTCGTTATCGACCACAAGCTCATGTTCCCCTGTGCGTGAAGTGCGCGGAAGAGAATAACGGCGATTGTAACCATATACCCCACCAGCGTAAGATCAGAGGCGTATATACAAGTCCTGAGCTGGCCCTAGCCGTACGCCATGGGTATAGAATACTGAAGATACATGAGGTGTGGAGGTTTCAGAAGCTACCCAACCTTTTCACACCATATATAAACGCATTTTTGAAGGATAAGGTTGAGGCATCAGGGTATCCGCGAGGAGTTGATACCGAAGATGAAAAGTCTGCCTATATTCAACGTTACCGCGACCGCGAAGGTATACAACTTGATCGTGCCCAAATTGCAAAGAATCCTGGCAAGCGCTTTAGTGCAAAGTTGTGTCTAAACAGTCTATGGGGAAAATTTGCACAGAATACCGGCAAAGGGAACATTCATTTGGCACAAAGTTATAGTGATGTCTGGGATTATGCCAATGCTCCCGATAAAGAGGTCATGGAGATCGTGAATGTAGGTAATACTTACATAATAAAGTACAACAACACTGAATTGGCCACAGATACCTCAAGGGTTACAAACATACCTGTGGCCAGCTTCACAACAGCCTACGCCCGCATAAAACTTTGGGGTCCATTGCATTCTCTTGGGCGGAGAGTATTGTATGCCGATACAGATAGCGTGATATTCACAGAGAGGGAGGGTGAATACATGCCCGCTATTTGGGAGTTCCTCGGCGAGCTCACTGATGAGATCAAGGATGAGTATGGGGACAACGCATACGCCGACTCTTTTGTCTCAACAGGACCTAAAACTTATGGGGTACGGGTGAGGATGGGGGAGGATATGAAATATATCGTGAAGGCAAAGGGTATTACGCTCAACCATGCGAATCGGCGGGTTGTTAACTTTGAATCGTTGAAGGATCTAGTACGTTTGGACGATGATGAGGGCGAACGGCCACCCCAACTAACTGTAGGCACCCACAATTTTCGGGCGCAGAAGCTGGGGGGCGTGAAGGAACTTAGGGGAACGAAGGTGTGCCGTAACACCTATAGGAAACGTTACCAGTTACCTGGTACCTATGATACCGTACCCTTTGGATACCATAACCTTTGATGCGTCTATTATTAACTTACTTATCACACGTATTTGTAAATATGTATGTCTTGTATATAATCTTTGATGTATCTATTGTTAACTTATTTATTACACGTATTTGTAAATATATATAACTTGAATATCTCGTTTATTAAATCGTATTTGTAAATATATATAACTTGAATATCTCGTTTATTAAATAAATCATGTTTCAATTAGCGTTTCACTTTCTCCTTTGTGTGTGTGTGTGTGTGCACAGGTGAAAGTTCTAAGCTCCGCCCACTGTAAGACCAGCAACGTGAGTCATGCTACTATCTGGGATTCCCTGCGTGGTCAGTTGACTGCAGTAAGCCCTTGAGATCAGACGTGTATTCGCCAGCGTAGAAGAAAATGGCTACCTTTAATATTGCTTGTACAACGTTTATGAAATGGTATTCAGCAAAGTGTCAAGATGTGGTGGATACCGAAAAACTTCCTATTCCCCCTCCTATGCCTCTTTTAAAACCACATTGGATCGTGCGAAGGAGCAAGATGTACAAATACTCTACGGATGTTCTGGTGAGACCGTTGAGGCTTTCGTTGCACAGACGATGTGCTGAAGTATGCTGTAGAGCTAAACTTTATAAAGTCTCACATATACCGTGAAGTAAAAGAAACAACGCGTGCAGAAGAGAAGCAGCAGATATGGATAATGAGTCTTGTGGATGGGTGGTTGACAAGCGGTATTATGTCATGTTACACCATGTCGATTACTCATACCCTACGACTGAAAATGTGAATCTCGTCATCATGGAGAATCTTAAGTATTTTTATCACTATATTAATGTATATCATGATGAGGTTCGTAGTGAGGTTGTGGCTAGTGCCCTGCGTGAGTTTTTAGCAGACTTTAGAGACGAGTATCGTTTGCTAGGCAGAAAGGAAAAATATGAGCATATGTTCCTCTCAAATAGTGCGCCGGAGTGTGAAGATGTTTAGGAGAGATAAAACATTATAAAATGTGCCTAGTTCGTGAAAATTATCCTGAGGGAAACTGTCTGGTGCGTATTCTGGTAGTGATAAAACGTTAAAACCGAAATTAATTCTTGTACCGGAAAAAAACACCTACCCAATATAATGGGGTACAACAATTCGCCGCACACGTTTCATTAGATTATGGTGCGACTCGCACCTCACGGATCATACGAGTTCGAACAAACCCATTCACGTATCATCAGGGTGAGTCAACCGCCCATCGAACCGTTCCTGCCTACCTGCGTGCCTCACGCGGCTCATAGTTATCTCAGAGCTTGAACCGAGTGGACGTGCGCTCCTCGAATACGATGGAACTTCCTTTGAGCAGCATTCTCAACGCCTCGTACGATGTGTCCGTGACGAAATCGTTGCGCGTGTTCAGGCGTAAATCCGGTACCGTTAGCTATGTACTGGAAACGGAATGTAGACAAACAAACAAACGGAATGTTGTTTATTTAAGTGTCGAGGAGATGAATAGAATCTTCGTGATAGTTGAGAAGTGGAGTGAAGATCGTTATAAAATACCTGCTAACGTAGGTACAAGAAGAGAGCAGATTAGTGACGCACCCTCATACGCCGTTGTATGTACGTTGTGTATAAATAACGATCGGCCATGCATTGATATACGGCTGATGTGGAAGAATGCTTCTGATAATAACGCTCTTGTTCCTACGCGAAACCGTTTCATCCTCGACAGAATGTTTGAAATCGTCGGATTCCGCAAGCTGAAACCTATATTAGACGCGCGTGTTACGGATATGCTTTATTTTGATACAGTACTTGAATACGCATACACCGCTCTGCTCGATGGGTTTACCGAGTGTAGGGCTGAACAAGGTGAGAATGGTCTAGAGCTGGACGTTTATTTAAAAAGTTTAGACTCTTTGAAATACCATGAACTTTGGTACAAAGCAATTGATCGGTACAAGGCTGAGCTCACCTACACCGTTCACCCTGAAGAACTATTTCTTTATATAACGAGCAGTTGTCGTAACGATTAGAAGATTATTTCAATTGCCGCTATGTTGAGTGAAGATGAGTTCACGATTGAAAAGCTCGGGTCGGTAGAAATAAACCCTCGATTGGAAAGGCGTGTTTATAAACTTGTGTTTAATAATGTAGCTAACGATGAACTCTTTGTGCGTGCTTTTGATTGTATTCTAGACGTATTTAAAGATGACTTACCAACCGGTTGTAAAGTGGGAACAAAAATAGTACTGAACGATATGAAAGCCCTTCATATCGAGTACAGGTTTCCCTATACTTTAAGCGGTGAAATATTATTAAACCGCGTATACTGCGTAATGCAGAGCAATAATGATGTAATTGTAGACTCGATTAAGTGCGAGTTTAGTATTTTGAAAAAAAAAGTGAAATGTATTTATATATTTAACATATTTGTGTGTGTGCGTATATATATATTTCTGCTATATTGACGATTTTACGATTTCTTATGTTGCGCGGTAAAAGATAAAGTATATGTATTTATTTATTTAGTTATGTGTATATATTTCTGCTGTTTTGATGATTATATTATTTTTAGTTTTGTTTTTTGATCATTCCAATGTATATTTATTTCTATATATCTCCATAATTGTGTGTGTGTGTATATATATTATATATTTCTCCTGTAATGTTATATTGACGGATATATTTTTTGATTATATGCATATTCCTCGTTCATATTTCTTAAACTATTATTATTTTTAATTGATCACTCAAAATGTATATTTATTTTCTATATATTTATAATAAACAGAATGATGCAATGTTGTTTTACTTAATTCTTTTGGTTGTAAACAATTATATCAAATGGCTGGTTACGCCTTCTAAAGCTACTAGCGGAATTCTAAGCCAACTTTTAAGAATTAATTAAATAAATGGTACAATCTGGCAACTTAATAATGTATACCTGAACAATTAAAATGGTATCTGGCAACTTGCCCTAATAATGTATACCTGAACAATTAAAATAAAAAGTGGTACCTGGCAACTCAACCTGAACAAGCCATTTACGCCTTCTAAACCAACTGGCTGATTAGTCTTATTATGCACTTGGCTCCTGCCAAGTGAACACCTCTCTCTTCTTTTCTCTCCTTCTCCTGTCTTTCTCTTGGGGGATAACGCCGCCTCCAAGTTTCATGACCCCTTGTTGCACCTGCAGCATCCCCCACCCCTTTGCAACATTGAGTTGGTGCATACCCCCACCCCCCTTTGCAACATTGAGTTGTTACATACCCCTTCTCCCCTTTGCAACACCCTACCCCCTTTGCAACATTTGATCATTATCTCTTGCAGCATTGCAACATTCCTGCAATCTACCTTTTTTCGGCTATACTACTGGGTTATTTAAAAGGAAGTGTGTTTAAACAGAATAGAAGAATTGAAAGCATTAACTGAACAAGCAATTTCTCAGAGAGAGGACATCACATAGAGCATGTTTTACACTAAAGGACTAATTCCCATGTGTAGAGAAGATACAGTAAAAATTCCATGCATTTATTTCAGTTAGTAAAAAAAATACAAACCTTTTAAAGTGTCAGAATTATAAAGAAAATCACCCAGTATATAATAATATATATATATATATATAATATATATATATATTGTGTGTGTGTGTGTGTGTGTGTGCCATTAATTTTGTCTCAGTATGTAAATTAGACAAAACATTTTAGGCATAAAATGTAATTTTGGTCAGAGTATAGAGGTTGTACTTTTATAAGCAAATACTGTTATTTTTTTCGATGAATAGCATAAGGGTATATATACATACTGTAAATTTATAAATTGTTCAGTTGAAGCAGAATTTAGTTAAAAGCAAATTAAATGGATGAAAGAAAACGTTTCGAAATAATGCTATTGGTCTTACTTAATTTACTTCTATTTTTATAGTTTATAACACTGGTATGCATATGAAATTTTTTGTCTGCTGTGAGGGTTTTTTTCAACTCAGATTATATAATTCGACCATGCTGAATTCGAAAATGACATTGGTTTTCCTCAATCAGGTCAGGTTTTTTCTCTATTGGCCATTTATTATAAGTCCAATTTTATCCCCAAATTTATTGATTTTTTTAGCTTAAACACTGTAGATACGAGTAATATTATAAGAACACTCGTGAAAAATGAAAACATTGTGTGAATAAATACTTTTATTCATACAATGAATATGGAAAAAAGTTTATTGAGGAAGGAATGAAATTTTTTTGGCTTTCCGTCTGTGTTTTTCTTCGGGCACGTCTCGCTTCAAACACCAGCAATAGTCCGCCAGCATATTGATATCCCAGTTTCCCTGGTACCTCTCTTCCATTATTTTGATATCTTGGTGAAATCGTTCACCCTGTTCCTCACTATAATCCCCGCAATTTTCAGGAAAATAGTCCAAGTGGGACCACAAAAAGTGCATTTTTATGGACATGCGCGACCCATGAGCTTTGAAAGCTTCCATCAAGTTTTCGACAACGGACTCGTATTCTGGACTTCTACGCTTGCCAAGAAAATCAGTGACAACTGATTTGAATGCCTGCCAGACATTCTTCTCAGTTGGAGTCATTGCGTTTTCGAACTGAGTATCCTTGATCAAAGTTCGAATTTGAGGATCATCAAAAACCCCAGCATTTAGTTTAGCATCAGATATATGAGGAAATTTACTCTCGAGATATCGGAATGCTGAACCCTCCTTATTCATTGATTTGCTGAAATTTTTCATCAAGCCCAGCTTAATATGAAGTGGTGGGAGCAAAATTTTTGTTGGTGGTACAAGGGGCACTGAAACGACATTATGCGACCCAGGTTCAAAATTCTCTCTGGATGCCCATTTACGTTGTGCATAGTGCTTCTCATCCGCTCGGCTATCCCATTTGCAGAGGAAACATGGGTATTTCGTGTATCCCCCTTGCATTCCCAATACAAATGCCACAATCTGAAAAAAATGAAAATATTTAAAGAATTTAGAGAATTTGTTCTATCAGATAAAAAATCTATGCATTGGACTGTATCATTTCTGTGGGGAAGTTAAGTGTTCTTATACGCTCTCAAATAACCTTTGGAAAAACAACATAGTCAATAGCAATAGTTTACTTATGATATTAGTATTACCTTCAAATCTCCACAGATCCTCCAGTTATGTTGGTCGTATACGAGAGCATCCAGTAAAATTTTCATGTTATCGTAGCTCTCAGTAAGTTGTACGGAATGTGCTACAGGGACTGATGCAACCCTATTCCCAATGTTGAGAAGTACTGCTTTCAAACTTCGTTTAGACGAGTCTATAAATAGCCTCCATTCTGATGCGTTATATGGCAGGCCCAAGGATTCGATTAGCCCCTCAACATTGCAGCAGTACAAGGAAGAGGTATTTTCGTGCACTGCAAAAAACTTGCGGAATTCTTCCTCTCGTTTCCTATACCAGGAGAATGTTGTTCCCGGAGCCAGCAAGTTGTCCTCTCGAAGTCGTGAGCCCAAGATCTCGGCAGCTAATTTGGAAAGTCCTAAATCCCTGGTAAGATCATTAAGTTTGGCCTGGTTGAGAGGCCTCGGCTCATTTGAAGCGGTATTTTGAGGTATATACGACTGGGACTGGTCATTGGCATTGGTCATTGATTCATCATCAGAATCATCGAAGTCCAGGGTTTGAGGTGGGTCGGGTATTGGAATTCCAGGACCATGGGGTACAGGTCTCATAGCAGAAAGAATGTCAGGGTATACAACAATGTGTTTATTCTTCTTGTTAACTCCTGAAAATAGAAACACAGAAACATGGATATAAAACTTGCATATGAAATAGAAGAAGCATTCAGACAGTGGCGGCTCGTGAGGGAAGGCTGCGGTCTGTAAGATATGAAATAGGTCGATGGAGTCTGTATATTTTCTTTCTTTTTCATTCATATTGTCCCTTCGGGGACAATATGAATGAAAAAGAAAGAAAATATACAATCATTGTATATGTAAATGTAACTTGTATAACAATATGTATGTGTAAATGTATTTTCTATAACAATATGTATATGTAAATGTATGATTACCATTATGGTGAATATTATGCTATATATGGTAAATATTACATTATGGTGAATATTATGTCAAGTTTCATACGAGGATTTCAAAATTATTTAAGAAAAATAAATTTATAAGCCCACCTTGGAGGTTTGTCATGCAGAAATAGCAATCTGTCACGTGATCCTTTCCTTCTCTCCAAATCATGGGAATTCCAAAAGGCAAAGATTTCGCTCTGCCTTTGCTCCATCTTCTCAAATTTTCAATGCACGTCTTGCAGCACATATGAGGGGCGAAATTTTTGTCCTGGTCCCCTAGCTTAATTCCAAAGTATGCTCTATACATTGTCTTCACAAATTTAGTGATTTGGGACTGGTTATTTGGCATGGTAACCGTCCCACATATGTAGCAGAATCTATTGGGATCATTTTTACACGCTCTGTTCATTATGAAATATTTTATCTATATGCCTGAAAAGTAAAAAAAGATATTATACAAGTGAAACAAGTGATGATAGATGTTACTGTTCCAATTCCGCTTTGACAAAATCACGAAAAATTCTATTTTACTTATGAGGCCATAGCCGGATAACCTGAGCTGATTGAGAAAAACGGATTGCAGATTCGAAATCAGCAGGAAAACCTCTATAAGAATCACTTACAAAACCCTTGACAGCAAAATTGATGCATACCAGTGTAATGCACTCACTCTAATTCGCCACCTGAATTTCTAATAAGTAAATCCGGATACAGTTTTATTGTGTAAAATAGTAATCTGGTGATGAACGTTTTATTGTAACGTCATGATGGTCACAATATTTGTAATGGAAGAAAATTGATAGCTTAGGAAGTTTTTGCTTCGTAAACGTATATCTCGTTTGCAGTAACTTTTGTTTTGGGAGGTCTTTTCATATTTTTAGGTTTCGGTCTGATGGATATAAGACTTTACTTTTAAATTTGGTTTTTCTATTTACATAATTTTATTTTATTTCATCTCAAATCGTATATGCCTTAAGGAACATTATTTTGTTTTTTATTTTTTATTTTTTTATTTCATGTCATATGCACTAAATCCAGTTCTGAAGGATTTTCAACCGCTTAACTTAAACGCGCATGCGCGATCATTAAACATTATTTGATCTTACTCATTATGATTTCGAATTTCTCACCCTCGAAGCCATGGATAGGAAACTGTCCAGTAGGGATATTTTTATGACCCTTCTCCAATCCTCGACACCTTCAACCCTGCATATTTAAATGCTTACTCCATTCAGCACAATACTACATCAAGGGCGTAATTGGAGTAAAAAAGTTGGGTAGGGGAACGAACATAATCCTATTGTTAGAAGTACTCATTATCTATGGGAGTAATTATAAAAGTTATCCCCTCCAAACTTTCATAATTATTCTCATAGATAATGAGCGCTCCTAACACGATTGTGTTCGTCCCCCATAACGTTTTTATCCCCGTTACGCCCCTGCACTACATGGTCACTCTCCTCCTCTCTTAACGACAAGAACTTTACTTTTATTGAGACACACTTTCAATAATCTCCTTTCACAAATGTCAGTGAAACTTATCATTGCCTTCCTTCATACTCCGATTCACCCAGAAGCACCACGTTATCAACATACATATGGTGCGACAGCTGACACTCATTCTTTTCCAAATTCAGGCTTCCTCCTCTTCTTAATGTTCTTATATTCATTTCACATATTTCCACATCCACATTCACATTAAACAGCCATTGGTGGTTTATGCACCACCTTTATGCACCACAGATCAGCCCAAGACTGATGTAGCCATGGTTTTTATGGTTATTTTGCACCCTCTAGTCAATGTGGACTAGTCGAATGCATAGAGTATCACAGTTATTAACAAAGTCTGCAAATCGGAAATGAAGTGTATCAAAATGAGTCAAGATAATGAATTAATTATTCACTGGAAAATTCATCTAAATTGCTTTTCCATTAACTTCTTGACTAACAACTGAGCAAATGTCGATTCGCTTGTTTGGTGTGGTACTTAAAATTCCGCTTTCAGCTTTGTTGTCCTTTGTTGATATGAAGTAATTTTTCTGCTCTCTCTCTCTCCATATATATATACACACACAGTATATATATTAGTGATGTAGCGGTTGTCATTTTTCATAGCTCTGTGGTTGCGGTTGCGATTATGTACCCTATAACATCATAATATTACCTAATAATAAACAACACAATAAAATATCGCGTTTTAGCCACACTTTTCACAGTCTACAATATAATGACTAAAATATAAACTGTAAAATGTGTTTCCAGGATGCGGGACGAGGACCCAATGCGTTTTCATCCCACCAACCACTTTCCCCAACCACCGCTGGAGACTGTATTTCAAAAATAAAAGTTTTTCAGCTTTGTCCCCCTTCAGCCTATTCCTTTTTTCATCGTAGATGATCCCTGCTCCACTAATTAATTGTTCACTAGTGTCGTGTATTGTTTTTTTTGATAAAGATAATCATGTCTAATAAGAATTTAAAAATGTTTTGTTTATAAGAATTTACTAATGTTTTGTTTAATACAGAAGAAAATTATGTTTAATAAGAAATTAATAATGGTTTGTTTGAAATTAAGAATATAAAGTGCTAGTTGGCAATACCTGAAATGGGCCGAGAGAAACAGTGAAATGCCCAATTCAGTCTAGGGTGGGGGTTTGCCCCGATTAGGTGGTTTTTCGTATTAGTATGTTATTGTTTATCTAAAATATTTAATTGCGTCTCTCTCCGCGATTAAAGTTTAATGATAGTCCGCACTCGTGTTTACCCCGTTTGTCCAATTGTTTCGGCATAAATAAAAAGTCAGTAAATAGTAAACAAAAGCGTGTAATTATCCCCGGTCACTTTGCTTTGTTCGAAAGTTTAATGCCGCTCACCGTATAAAGACAGAGAAAACGAGTGATAATAGTAATAAAAGGAAGATAATGAAAAGAAAGCGAAGCGCAGAGAAGTAACTAAATCAAGTTTTTAAAAAATCATGACACTAGGAACACTTGAGGGAGGACATCCAAGGTATATCCCAACCAGTTTGCTCAAATTTTTGTATTTATTTTGATTTGACCTCCACCAAGCCAAAGCATCATCTTCTTGTCCAATCCTTTTCTCTTTGTGATATTTCTCGATCATTTTTTGTGACGAGTCTCTGCTTGACTCAGTTTCGGTCTCGTCATCACTACTGGAAGCCAATAGAGCACTCATTGAGTCCATTATTGTTATCGATTTACTCGTAGAAGCTTATGCCTGGCCTAAATCAATCAGTGATTTCTTTGCCGGTGGTTCACTGGCTGTCTCCGAGTCCGATGATGTTTGAGTCTTGTCCATTTCATCACAAAGATATCCCAATTTTTCCTGAACACCTTTTGTGACATGTGAAGCGGAAAAATTTTTCATTTGTACCTTTAATCCAAATAGGTAGCCATAGAATACATATCATTTGCTTCTAGGACATGAAATCTCCTTGCTAGCTCTGTGCGCATTATCTCCTTCATTGTTTTGATTCCACGATCAGCTTCAGAATCACTAATTCGAGGTTGCAGCACATTTTTCAAGGAAACGACGAGGGGAATAACCTCAGATATGGAAGAGGTGGAACTACTCAATCTTTTTGTGATATCATTGAATGGTTCCAGCACAGCCACACAGTTTGAAAAGAGAGTGAAGTCGACGTTAGTGAGTTGTTGCATTTTGGAGTTAGCAGCCCTATATAGACTAAGTGGTTCCTTCAACTTCAGTATTCTCTGTATCCTGTGATAAGTGCTGTTCCATCGTGTGGCGACATCATGAATGACTGTAAGTTCAGGTTGATCTAAGCGTTTCTGATTTTTTTTAACTCCTCCTGCGCCATCGTAGAATGGTTGAAATGAGTAGCGATGGATCGAAGTTTAGCTAACAAGTCACTGAGAGATTTTTGTTGGGATAATCCACTTTTGATTACAAGTTGCAGTTTATGAACAGTGCAATCGATATTATGGGCGTCAGTGAGAAACAAAGCTTTTATCATGTTTGCTCCTGAGTCGCGCATTACACAATGATGGATGAATGGGCAATATCCCACTTCTGAAGCATCTGCTCAAATTTTTATGACAAGTATTCTCCAGTGTGGCGATCTTCAAGTGGCATTACGCTGAGCACCAAATTGGTTCTCTTGACGTCTTAATTCACTGCATGGCATGTCAAAGAGAGTAAAGACACTCCAGCAGACGTGTCTGACCATGCATCCGTTGTCAATAATACTTTCGAATCTTTAAGAGGATCAAGAATTTTGACCTTTCTTTGAAACAAGGTCAGAGATATCGTTGAACACAAGATCAGTGTAGAACTGACACTGTTTCACTTTATACTGTCGAACTGTTTCAGCCATGAGTCTCATGAAACCTATGTCCTCAACGTGGCTGAATGGCAAGTCATCCATTATTATCATTTCGGCTATGCGATAATCCAGTGATTTTGATTTGGAATGATTCGCATCCCAGATATTGACTTTTTCGAAGCAACTTTCAATCGTCTGATTCTTTTCTTTCACTGCACACTTCATTTCCTGTAGGGGTGTAAGAGACATTTTTTTATTCCATTTTCTCCTTTGACTGTTCATTAGCTTCATTTTCACTAAGTATCACTTCATTATATTCCTTCTTGTGCATTGAACGCAGATGGTTTTCTAAGTTAGTGGTACTCCTTCCCTTTCGTGAATAGTTCTTATTACATATGACACACTTCCCTACATCGTTTGACACTCTCGAGAAGTACT
Source organism: Bathynomus jamesi (assembly GCA_023014485.1). Classification (NCBI taxonomy): domain Eukaryota; kingdom Metazoa; phylum Arthropoda; class Malacostraca; order Isopoda; family Cirolanidae; genus Bathynomus; species Bathynomus jamesi. Next base: position 674,372 of record JAJOZX010001775.1, read on the forward strand.
TCGACATTGCACTCGTAGATCCCTCCATGATGGTTGCACCACAGTCTAACACTTTACTAATGGGTTGAATCACCTAGCGTTATAAAGGTAGCGACGGAGAGCTAGCGCAACACAACCACCCTCACTCGTGTCTGAACAGATACTGAAGCTGGTACTTTAGTTTAGTTTAGTTTTTAACTTGGTAGTGAAGATTGCCTAATTTCTAATAAAAAAAAATTGTTTTTTATCTTTTTTATCAACAGTAATTATACATCATGATTGCTTTATTAAATATAATTAAAGTAATGCTTTTCTAGCCACCTGCGTTGATAAATGTAAGTTATGTTATTACATAATGCATCTATGCATCCAGTCTAAGTAGCAATTCTAGACATGTCGCAATTAGGGCGTAGCAAACTTTTACTTTTTTGCACCCTTGAATGAAGGCATGAAGCATGACAGGAACAGCATTTGGCGACGTTTATAGCATTTATAGCCATTACACTAGCATTTATAGCATTTGGTTGCCCTAGTAGGAAGATATCCTCAAACAACCACAATAACCTAATAAATTACCATTTTGAGTTAATATTTCGTGCACAACCATTTACATACCATTAGAAACATGGAAATGGCAAATCAATTCATACAACCCCGTGCATACTGTAAAAAAGAAACAGCTGAATCAAAGGCATTTTGCCGCGATATTTGCCAGACCTTAGTCGAATTTCAATGCCTGAGATGCAGCGACGAAGAAATCTCTCTTATGACAGGCGCTAAACAATTGAAAGGAATTAAGTTCTTCTGCAAAAGCTGCATAATCGAAATAAACTCGTTTACAGTTTTTAAAGTAGAACGAGACTATGAGGAAACGGCAAATGAGGAGTTTATGACTAGCGAACAGAAAGAAAAAATAGAAGGAACGAAGATAATACGAGATGAAACTGCGAAAAACGAACAGGAAAAAAACAGAAAAAGCAGAAATGATAGAAAGAAAAGAAGCACCAACAGAGGAAACAGAGGCACAAAACCAAATCCAAAGATTTCAAACAAAGGGCATTAGCAGCAATAGGAAAAAACAAGTAGACAATAAAGAAATTATACTGAAACGACCAAAAACAAAGGCCTCAAGTAAAAATGGGGAAGAAACTATATGTATACACTATGTGAAAGGAATTTGCAGATATGAAATGAAATGAAAAATGACAAATCTTATTAATACAATCACAGCTCACATACTAAAGATAGAAATATATACAGTTGATTAGAAATAATACAGTAATGTCAAAGTTAAGTGGAGCTACAGACAGACGTTTTCGTATCAAAAATTCCATAGCTTAGAGCAGGGATTCCCAAAGTGGTCTGTACAGACCCCAGAGGTCTGTAGGAAGCTTCCAGGGGGTCTCTAAGCTTTTGGAAAAATAGTAACATTAACTATATGAACTAAATTATATTAACTATATTAACTATAACTATATTAACTATATTAATATTTAGGGGTCCTTGGTGGTAAAAGTTTGGGAACCCCTGGCTTAGAGGATAAACGGCAGGACTCATGGGTAACTTGGATAATTGGGTTGGTTGATTTTTTTAATTCTTTGCATTAGACTGTATTGAGCACGTCTTGTTACCTCCGGGAAGCTCAGGACATTGCAGGTAGCAAACATTTGCGAAGCTGAGCATCTTGGGGGTTAATTTATGTAAGAGTCTAAAAGAACTGTTGTACAGCAAATTTAGGGTTCTGCCAGAACCTTTTTTATTACTGCAGAAAGTACGAAAGAGAGTGTCTTTAGCTGCACTTGTACAGAACCGAAAGTTCCTTATAGTCATATTCGCTTTAGCACAAAGGCTTCGAGATTGTTTTCTTATATCAGAGTCATCACTCAAGGAGCTGGTAATAGTTTGACCCAAATACTTAAACTCTTGTACTTCCTCAATTACTTAACCTTTCATTTTAAACCTAATATCACCTGGCTGATTACAGCTTTTAGGATGAAATTGCATAACCTTAGTTTTTGTGACATTAAAAAGAATATCATGTTTAACAGGGGACTTGTTAACACCATATCATCGGCATAAACTAAGTTATTTATCCTTGCGTTATCTATACAACATCCCACTGTTGCCCCATTAAGTGAAGCAATTAATCCGTCAATATACACATTAAACAGCCTTGTCTCACCCCGCAAGAGGAGCCAAAACATTCGGATAGTACATTGCCCCACCTAACGGTAAAAGATTGGTGGGAATACCAAAATTTCAATAAATTTAATATGTACATGGGGAACCTTCCTGTCTTCTACTTTTTTAAATAAAATATTGTGGTTCACTCTATCATATGCCTTACTTATATCTAGGAAACAGCTATAAATAGTTGAATTACTGTCAATATATTTAGATATTGTTTCTTTAAGTACATAGATACAAAGGTCAGTTGAGTGGGACCTTTTAAAACCAAAGTGATTAGGAGATGTCCACAGATAATCATTTAATCGGAGTAACAAGAGTTTTTCTCGTAGTTTCGAGAAGCAGGAAGCGACAGCAATAGGCCTGTAATTATTGCTGGACAAAATGTCTCCATACTTATTTTTGACCAGGGGCAAGATATATACCCTCATGAACTCTGCAGGGATATAGCTCTGAGCAAGCATGGCGGATAGGAGCAATAATATATGCAGACATACTACGTCATTGGCATATTTTAAGTGCTCATTCGATAGTTCATCTACCCCTGACGCAGAACCAGTCTTTAACTCTTTAATTAACCTCTTTCTATCTTAAGATTATCCCTACTCACACTGTTAAGAATGTTAGAGTAGTGGTTTTTCCACAGCTTTGCAATTTCATCCTCCCCCCGACACCCCATCGATTAATTGTCGGAGGGAGGACACTTTTGACACCCGTTTGATTCTTAACAAATCCAAAATTTGTTATTATCGTTATTTATGCGAGCTTCACAGGCTTTTGATGCTCGAATAGACTCTTCTTCCTGTTTACATCGCCTTGTGGCCGCCTTATACTGACCCCTACTTCTACACATATTCATGTATACTGGTCCTAATCTGGGTCTACCATGAAAACACCACAAATCGTAGGCGTCTTCCGATTCCCTCTTCAAGGGGACAATAAAATCATTCCATTCAGGAATAATCTCAGTATGATAGTTGTAAAATTTAATCAGGGGCCTCCTGCTTCTCTTAACAGGGATATTATCTTACTATAATACCTATCTATGAGTTTACAGTGAGAATCATTTGAGCAAGGATTATTACAGGCAAGATGCAAAATTTCTAAATTATTAAAGAGGTGACCTGTTCTGTCTTTGTATTATATTCTCTGTTCCATATTACCATTAGACCAAGCGACACAATTATTTTTACCTATTGAGTTCTTGTTATGTCGTGTTGCGCATAAATTGGTAAAATTAATTAATGGTCTATGATCAGAAAGAAGGAAATCGTACAGAATATGAACTCTAACAATTCGATCCTTTAGATTATTACTAGTGAGACAATGATCAATCCACCTGGTGGTACGACTCATATCACTAACGTATGTAAAATTACCACTGGTTACCGCTAATACATCTACATCACTTATACTTAATTTGGCCGACTGGCACATGCTACCCAATTCTACAAAGAATTCCGAGTTCACATGCGCGTTAAAGTCCTCCATTATTATACAGTGAGAATATTTGGGGTTATCTGATAATGACTTAATTTTGTACAGCAAATCAATGTATTCATCTAGATTACTGCCGTTGTTGTATGGTAAATAGCAGTTTACAATTAATATGCAATCATTGTTCACTTGTAATTCAATGCCTAACAACCTTACATTATCGCTTGTTAAAAATTTTATATGTTTTGACAATTTTTCCTTATTGAGAAAGTAACACCACCAAACGGCCTACCGTACAGTAATTCACCTGACAAGTCTACTGTTGATGACGCATGGTACATAAAGTCATCATGGATGGTAGAGAGGAATTTTAGCTCTTGCTTAGGTAGCCAGTGCTCTTTCAGGAGTATCAAATCTACACTGTCACAGATTTGATGAACATGTACAGTTGAATTCCTCACTGACCTTACATTATATGAGGCTATTTTCAACAAGTTATCCCCCATGACTGAAAGAAAAATATATTATTAATATGATTATTATTATACACTACAAATTTCAGGCATTACCGTTAGGGCGCCTATTATTATTATTATTTTGCCCGTTATCAAATCTCCTAGAAAAGTGAATAAACTCCTTAACAATAATACCGTCTGGCCACTGACTCATATTGTACAGGTTGAAATGCGAGTTTACACCTTTAATTATTACTTTAAATGAGTTATAATAGGAGATTTTGTGTTTAGTTTATTAACTAACAATATACTGTGTTCCCCACTTACTTCTTCCGTCATATGTCGAATATTGCTCTCCTCGTTCGAGAGTTGAATTCGCGACACAAAGAGGGTGAGATTCCTCGCCGGTGGCCTTGCTGCTAAGACAGATTGAGGAACCCTCCTTGAAGAGCGTCTGTTAACCGTCACCCACCCGTCCTCTTCCCTCAATCTCCCTGAGGCAGGGTTCGCCTGCCTGGGGGATGGATGGGTAGCACGACCTTGGGGGGAGGCTCCTCCCCTACTCTGTGGCTTGGTGCCACGCGTGCCCCGCCCTCTTCGGTGAGAGGGGGAGGAACTGCACGCCGAGCGAGGCGTTTGAGTAATCAAACGCCTCTCCCCTGCAGTGGAAGGTAAGGAAGAGGGCAGTGATGCCTCGTCTCTTGGCACCGGACAGTCCCTGTTCCTCATTGTGAAATCGGGAGCAGGGATCCTTTCCTGAACGGGAAGGAGGTTGAAGCTTCCCCTGCATGCTGCGTTTCCACCCCCCATTCAGGGGGGGAGTTGAGAGCTGGAGTTTCGTTTCCCTCGCTGCCCGACGCGCTTCTTGGGATCTAACTTGTTGAACAACTTCCGAGTAACTGGGCAGTGGGCTTTGGGAGGATCGTCTCTTTCAACGCAACTAACTCTGACCGGAATTGTTCTAGCGAAATCGCATTTTTCTGATTTGACACCACGTGTTGGTGTTTCAGTTCAACTATCGACTTTTGTACTTCATTGTGCTGTTTGAGGAGCACCGGGACGTCTGCATCACCCATAGAGATTACCGATATTCTATGGAAATTAGTAACGTAGAAGGTAATATTGTTCTCATTATCCCGGAGGGTAATGTGTTTTAGGGTATTCTCGTTTCTAGAATTACCTCTACGAGTTGGGAGGGTAGCACTGAACAGGGTGTTTAGCTGTACCCTCGCATGTTCTATTTTTTCCGAATCATAGAAATCATGACAAACAGATACGAGAAGGTCTGACCTAATATGATCTACTTTGTCAAATATAAAACATTACAAAGGATTTTCTACAAGAACACGATTTTCAGTATACGATCCCATTGTATCTGTAACGATGGGGGAGCAGGCTTGCGGGGGAGCGTAGATGGTGGGGGTGGTTGGGGTGGAGATGGGGAGAACGTCGATAGGGGTCCCACTTCTCGTCCCTTTAAATAATGCTCCAGATACCACCGGTTCGATGCTCAGGCATCTTTTCACATTAATTATGTAACTATTACTAACTATGACACATAAAAGTGTATACGCGGGAGTATATAAGGGAGTATATAAAGTATATAAGGGAGGAGAATGTATTTACGAACACCCTCATGTGTGCAATTACTTTTACAATAATGGTCACTGCAAATTTGGTGGAAAATGCAAATTCTACCATCCGGTCATTTGAAAGTCGTACGAAACATATGGAACCTGCCAGTACGGGAGAAAATGCTACTACCATCATCTCCCGACAAGTTCAACGGACAAAGGACAAGTTTCAAATTACAACAGAAGGAATGTGAGGAAAAAATATGTACCTAAATAGCGAGCAAAACACAAATAGCACACAAAATTTTTCCAACATCTCCGACACAATACGGCTGCTAAGTCTCATACAGCACATGCAGCTGACACAGCTGGCTGGGAACCCTCGAGCCGGAAGGCTACATGGCAAGAAGCTACCAGAACAGGTAGGCCGGAACGGATCCATCTTCGAGAACTACAAGATTACAAAACGAACTTAAAATGCACAAGGGGCAATGCAAAACAAAGAACATAAACATTGTCCTGGCAAATATTCAAGGAATAAAACCGAACAATTCCTTAAACAAAGTTTCGTACCTGAAAGGTTTTATGGACGAAACAAGGGCGGACATCACATGCCTCACAGAAACACATCTTAAAGATTGCCAAGTAAACTGCGATAACTGCGAACACTGTATCGATAAGAAAGAATTGCATATCGATGGACTTAACTTACTAAGAGTGGATAGAACAGTGAGACGTAAAGGTGGCTGTGCTATTTATATACATGAGAGGCATATGACAGAGACGGTAATAAGTAAATCCAACAGCTTCGTGGAATCCCTTGCAGTGAAAACAGAGAAACTAAACGTGGTACTGATAGTCATCTATAGACCTCCAGACTCTCCAAATGAAAATTTTTTGGATGCCATTGATGATATCAGAACCCTAATAATGTCCGTAAACTCTCCATCCCCTAATATAATACTCTGCCGCGATTTTAATTTCCCATTTATAAAATACAAAAAGGTTGGCTGAAATATATTTATACAGCAAGATAAGGCGGGCGCACAAGAGAGGTCCAGGAGCAAGCAAAAATGTTGATGGCTCCCACAAACGAGTTTATGCTGACACAGGAGATAACAAAATACCAGGAAAAATAACTGCCTAGATCTGGTATTCACAAATAACACGAACGTGATTGCCGATATAAAAATTAACCCCAACTATTATCTCAGAACACAATATAACCGAGTTATCAACAAATATGGCGATAACTTTAAAAGATAATACACATACGGAAGGAAGAAGCAAATTTGGGGCTTTTAACTTAAACTCCAAGACCATAAATTGGGAAGAAATCAGATCACACATGGCCCAAATAGAGTGGAGAACAGTTTTAGAGAATAAAACAACTGAGGAAATGCTAACAACCCTGGAAGAAAAGACGTTGAGAATTTTGGAAAAATATGCTCCGAAAGCACAGCCAAAAGGAAAGAGGAACTGGCTAGAGGGGCAAAAGAGAAGAATATTTCGCAAAAGAGAGTAGCGACGAAGTTAGCAAATTGCGGAGACAACAATGCCAGGAAAGTAATACGAGAAAAACTGGAGTGTATCGATAGGGAAATACAGTACAAACCCTGATAAAGGGCCATACAGAGAGGGAAGAGGAAAAGGCGGTAGAAGCAATAAGGGAGTCTAAAATACTTCTACAGCTATGCGAAAAGGAAAACAAAAACGCGCGCTACTATCGGACCCTTAAGGAAAGGAAATAATGAACTAACAGACGATCTGAAAGAAATATCTAAAACATTGAGAACCCAGTATGAATCGGTCTTCAGTACCTCAAAAAGTGACAAAGCGATACTTGACATAGATGCATTCTTCGAAGAGAAATTGCAAGGAGAATGTATAACAGACTTTGATTTTACCCCAGATGATGTAGGAAGAGCTACAGGACAAATGAATCGCATTCAGCTGCAGGTCCTGACAAATGGAACGCACTATTAATTAAAAACTGTAAAACTGAAATTGCTACACCCTTATACTGGATATGGAGAAGATCCCTAGACACTGGGGAAATACCGAGCATCTTGAAAAGAGCAAACATTGTCCCTATCAGTGGCGGCTCGTGACTAAAAATTCTAGGGGTGCTGTCTCTAAGAATGGGTTGAAATAATTACTGAAATAAAAGGATGAGCATTGAGCAATGAATAAAAGTTTCAAAAGTTATTGAAAAAGTTATTCAGTGAGCTCATCCTTATATTGTTCTTGATTATTTCAACTGTAAATAAAAAATTTAGGGGTGCTGCAGTTCCGCAGTGTCTACCGACGAGCCGCCACTGGTCCCTATATATAAAGGCGGGGATAAATCTCAAGCAAAGAACTATAGACCAGTGTCAATGACGTCCCACCTCACCAAAATATTTGAAAGAATAGCCAGAGAGAAAATCTATGACTTCTTGGAGACACTGGAAAAATTCAACGAAAATCAGCACGGATTCCGATAGGGAAGATCATGCCTATCACAACTTATAGAGTATCATAAGAATATCCTAGATGCACTTGAAGGCAATGAAAACTATGATATCATATACACGGATTTTGCTGAAGCTTTCGACAAGTGCGAGCATAGTATAATAGTACATAAAATGAAACATGGGAATAACAGGCAAAGTGGGAGAATGGATCTACAACTTCGTCAGAGAACGACTACAGGTGGATAAAATTCAAGGTGTATCATCATCAGAATCAGAAGTACGAAGCTCAGTACCACAAGTTACAGTACTGGCCCCACTCCTGTTCATTATCATGCTAACAGACATAGACAATGGAGTTAACAGCAACAGTATAGTAACATCATTTGCGGACGATACAAAGATCAACAGAAAAATGAGCGATGCAAATGAAGTGGAGGCCTTGCAGAGGGACACAAACAAAATATACAAATGGTTAGAAGACAACAATATGACATTTAACACAGAAATTTCAGCTCTTGAGATATGGTAGAAATGAGGAAATTAAACAGACTGCATATTATGGTCCAGATAGACAGGAAATTCAGAGAAGCACGAAAGCAGTCGACTTGGGAGTAATAATGACCGATTGATGCCAAATTCGAGACACAAAATCAGATAAGAATAAACAAAGAAAAAAGAGTCGCGAGACAGGTACTAAGAACGCTCTTTTAGGAGGGACAAGAATACCAAAACTTGAATACTGCTCAGTTTTGACGTCCCCATATAAAAAGGAAGAAATTAATAAACTAGAAGAAACGCAGAGACATTTCACAGCCAAGATTGATGGCTGCAAAGAACTCAACTACTGGGAAAGACTACATAAACTAAATCTGTACTCCCTGGAAAGAAGAAGAAAGAGGTACACCATAATCTACATATGGAAAATGATCGAAAAACTGGTAACAAACTTCAAACTAAACCCAATTACCATCCAAACAACGCTGGAAAATAGGAAAGGCAGAATGTGTAGTGTTCCCAAATTAAAGGCCAGACAAGGGACCTCCTCAACACTGAAGGAAAATAGCTTGGTTGTCAGCGGGTCAAGGCTTCTTAACTAGATTCCTAAGGACCTCAGAAACGTTACAGGTGTCAAAGTTGAAGTCTTCAAGAGAAGACTAGATGCCTGGCTCAGGACAGTACCAGATGAGTCGGGTGTACCTGGCTATGTATGGTGGAGAGCGCAAGAGAGCAACTCGTTCCTCCACCAAGCCAGACCTAGAGGCGGGGTCACCAGCTTGACCTTCGTGTGAAGAGAGACCGACGCACGGAACCGCAACGAGGTTAACGAGGTTATATATACGTATAGTGGACCTAGTTTTAGCCGTTTAAGATGATAATGATTTAATTGTTTGCTAGTGATTAATTGATGCAATGACTGATTGCTTATTAATGAAAGGCTATTTGAGTAGATCCACCATACTATTGGAAGTGACAGTATGGCAGCGAGGGTCACCAGCTTGGTTTACACCCAAGCAAATTAATATTAAGGTTATAAAAGACACCTTATGGGTTTTGTTTTGTATTATGAAAATAAAGCCGTTATTTATTCACTGTGATATAACAAAGAATTGACAGTAATTAATTGATAGTTTTACGTTATGCTTATGACATAGACTTAGCTAATAAGATGAAATGTTAATAGCTTAATTGACACGTAATAAGTAATGTAAACGTTGATGGTATGTAAATGGCATGCGACATGGAACATTGAATGGGCCTAGTAAATGATATAAAGAATGCACGTGCGTTTGGTACATTGAATGGAAAACATGACACTGATTAAGTAGGCTAAATGATTGCATGGATGCACAAGGAATAATTGATGCGGCCTAATAATAATGGATTGAAATGCTTGACAAATAAACAAATATCATTTATATATAAGACCATTATGTGATGTTAAGTGATTACGTCAAGAGAATATTTAGTTAACACATAAATATATGACTTGAACATAATAACGGATGATACGCGGAATTACGGTATTGAAATGACACTTGAATTGGAGAACAGGCCTACTGCGTTCTTTCACGAGAGTCAGTTGGAACGCTTGATTACACACTTTGGGAGTATAGCTTACCGTTCGGCGGTAGGCTAATGTAGGCTTCACAAGAGTACTTAGAATAGGAGGTACTTATCTTAGGACGATGTAAACTCTTGAAGGCGGGTTGAAGAAAGATCTATTACCGAAAACTCGAGTTGTCGTTGTCCGTTAAGCCTCTTGAGATAATGGATGTAGGCTTCGTTCGGAAGCCTGAGGTGATGTTACTTCTCGAGGTGCAGGACGGTTTTCAATGATCTTGCAGGCGCAGGCCCGTGGTGCTGAATATATCTCGAGGAATGTGGAGAAACTTGAAGGCCGACCCGCAAACCGCAGGCCCGAAGCGATTCCGGTTGGGCCTCGAAGGATTGCTTCTGAAGGTGGTCTGTAGATCTTACTTGATGATAAATTGTAGGCCTTGAAGGAAGTAGCAGGCCGCGCCTCCGGCCGGAGCCGGAAGACGGTTGAAGAGATGATATCGTCAGAGTAGTCTAACGAAATGGAAGCGCTAACGAAGTGAGGAGGAGTGAGAGTGGGTGCTCGCTTTTATACGTAGTTCCTGTGACGAAGGACTTCGCACCAATTCTTAAGACGCCTTGTGAGCGCGTCCTTTAGTTGATAAGGGTTTGCGTTCGCGTCCTTTGGGAAGAAACAGACTCTCGATTGTGTGCCCACGTGTGTTTTCAAAGACTGTTTGATGATAGCGTGGAAGTAAAGGATTTCTGTCTATTTGTTGGTCTATTTCTTGTCGATCCGCTACATACGTATTTGGAGATCTATAAATTTCAATAAGATAAAAGCCAAGACTATTCTTAAAATGCTCTTTATTTGAAAGCGATTCGAGATTCATACTATCATCAGTTCAATAAAAGCTGAAAATAGAAACAAGGAAATTCATATTAAAACAGATCTAAATAAATATTTAAAAAAATTCCTAAAACATCAAAAAGGATAAAAATTAATATAAAGTGACTCCAAACTACATAAATCAAAGTCATTATCCGCAGTGTCCAAAACTTTACATAGATTGGATTCTTTTGCGATTAGGGCGCACGCTGATGCATGCCAATCCCGAATTGCGTTGGATAACTTTAAAGTTTTGGTCACTGATACCGAGCTTGATTTCTATAGTTTGGGGTTGTTCGTAACAAGAAAGATCATATGACGGAGGGGACCTATAGCTTACCTAGAATCCGAACAATTACCCTAACAAGGGAGACCCAGAAATGTACTTAATTGCTGATCTTTGAAGTCCAAGACCATCCTCGAACTTAGGACATTCAGGTTAATAGCTCTACTAAGAGGCCAATTTGGCGGGAATGCGAGAGAACAGTATTACCCTGATGGAATAGTAGAATGCCATGGTTCTGTAGAATAGATGTGCATTTAGTAGAATTTAAACGTCCAGACATGACTAATAGGTGTCAGTCTTTCCAAGATATTGGGCCTGCCCATAGCATTATACCAGTGTTTCCCAACCGGGGACCGAGAAGAAAAAAAGCCCTCCTAAATGCGGCAGGCTGAGTATCATTTTTTGATCAGTGTTAACATTCGTTTTACACTGACAACTTGACAAAGTCGGCGGTCCGCGTATCACAGTTTTTGCAGATAACAACAATGAACTGGTCTTTGTCAAAAAATTGTCACTGTCTTCGATCTCTGCAAGTTTCGTGAGTGAACTGGACTTAACACAGCGAGAAAGAGTTCTCAGTGCTCGTTCTGTAACCATTTTATGACCTTTTTGGTCTTGGTTAGCTTTATATTTGTTTTTCTGGAGAAAATTTGTGGCGATGTAGTTTACGAATTGTACCACTTCTAAGCCACTGGTAAGCGGTAGTATATCGCGAGCATCAACTGTACGAAGCATCGTTTACGATCACCAAAATCTTTCGGCGAACAAGAAAAACAAAATACGAACTTTGCTCGTCAAATCAGACAACTTTCGAATACAATCTCTGATTAATCATTTTATTGTAGCAAAACACACACACACTATTTATTTAAAAAAATCTAGAAACATTTTTACTGTCAGAGGAAGACATGTTGGTCCTAATTAGTTTAGGTTATGCTTGGTTAGGTTAGATTACCTTAGGGTGGGTTAACTTAGGTTAGGAAGATTAGCGAGTACCACGCTATTTAATGACAACCAAAAAACCTCATTTGTGTCCGAAACACTGATCGCTCCCTTCACGGTTTAATGGTATTGAGGCTTGGTTAAGTTAAATTAGGTTTGGTTAATTAGTTTAGATAAATGGATTTAAAATAGTCACACCTCGCTTATGCGGATAGCGTACAATCCTCTGCAATAGTCGCGCTCCACCCCTGTATAGCCCTCTCCGAGATGTGGAGGCAGTGGTGGGAGAAAAGAGTAATATGATTAACGATTGTTATACAAAGTATGTAATAGTAATATTGTTGCAGTCGACTATAATTTATACAGAAAAGGAAAGGGACACTTCTTGCATTTGTTAAAAAAAAAAATCACGATTATATCAGTTATTATAGATACCTAAATATAAGAAATGGGTTAGAGTAGAGTAAAAGGGAAACGACTTACAGCTCGTAATTGGACGGCCCAGCTCGAGGTGTTGATAGGGTTACTGACTTTATCAAAGCTTAGACAGCACTAGTATCCGTCTTGTGAACATCCGCTCCGGAACTGAACTCCTCTCAAGAGAAATTTGCACATCGAAGGCGGAGCAGTGGGTTGAGAGATACAGGTCTCTCGGTTTCGGTCATAGCGAGGGAGGTGGGAATCGCTCGAACTACAGTTCGCCGTTGGTTGCAGAGGTGGGAGGCATCGGGGAATCTCCGAGACCGTCCTAGATCTGAGAAAACAAGAAAAACAACTCCGGAAGAAGATAGGAGGATGTTGGATGAAGTCCAGAGAAATCCCAGTACAAATGCAGTTGCTGTTCGAGATCAATTTCATCTGGACGTGTCAGCTGACACAGTTCGGAGGAGGTTACATAAAGCAGGTTATCACCACAGGACACCTGCCGTTAAAGAGAGACTCGAGGAGCGACACAGAGGCGAGGTTGCAGTTTGCCCAACAGTATGTTAATGAAGACCTCACATACTTGGGCAGAGTCATCTTCTCAGATGAAAAAACATTTGCGTCCACTGTACATGAGCGTGTTCATTGTTGGCGACCAGACAATACGAGGTATGCCCACCAACACATATGAAGTGGCAAGGAGTGGACACGTTACCTGCAACGTGCGGGGATGGCTACGGCATTGGAGAGCTGGCAGATATTAACGGGAGGTTTACAGCCGACCAGTATTTAGAGATACTGGAGGAGGTGATGCTGCCAACCGTAAGGACATACGCTGCCCCATCCTGAGCCGATTATATTTATGCAGAAAAGTATGATAATACAACTAAATTATTTTCATTCCACAGAATATACTTTCAAGAAAATGACTTAATTAAGGTCAAGCAGTGTATACTTTAAGGCAATATGATTAAAGGAGGACATTAATAAATGTAGTTTTAAATGTAATTTTAAATATATCTTTATTTTTATTTATGTATTTATTTATTTATTTTTGCGTCCTCTTAAAGCAACTTCAAAAAAGTATGGATGAAGTGTGAACTCTCAAGATTTGTTAATTTCTTTTTACAGGATAACTGCCCTGTTCATACTACCAGGATCATCAGGAACAACGAGATGTCGAGCTGCTGAACTGTCCCACCAAGGGGTGTGACCTAAACCCCATTGAAAATATGTGGGCAAATGTCGTTAACGCTTGGGAGCCTGTGCAGGAGCGGACATCTCGGCACCTGCTGGAATACACGATGGCAGAGTGGGAACTTTTCAGTAGGAATCCACAAGTCATCTACAATCACGTGGCATCTGTTCCAAATAGGGGACGAGAGGTCATTAATAATAATAGTGAAGGATGGACTAAGTATTGAGTAATTGTGTATAATAATGTTATGGTTGTGATGCAGTATATATATATTTATTTACTTGAACAATTGTCAGTTCCTTATAATTTGAACATTATGTTTTGGATGTTCTTAAGAAAATCTCTAAATTTACTTGATTCATGTTTATTTTTGTAATAAAAAATTGAACTATGTTATCATTATCTCTCCATGGATAGACCTTTTTCTGGATAATAATTTGTTGATGATGCATGGACTTTAAACAGAAATGTTATTATTTTAAGGAAAAGTCGATCCTACAACTTATCTTACACTTTAACTATAACATGGTCACATCAAAATCCTATGATTGAAAGTTTTTAAAGTATCCCACGTTTGTGAAATAACCTAACTACTCTATTCCCTAAATTTAGGAATAATATATGAATAAATACATAGTCGTCCTAGCATTACCACCAAAACTACAGTAAACAATATATTTATTCAGTCATTGGTTTTCAAAATATAAAAGTATTACTATGACAACACCTGAGAGGGGGAGGAGGAGAGGGAGGGAGTGAGGGTGGGGAAGAAAGGTTGACTACGTTGCCGTCACATCTCGGCGAGGGCTATACAGGGGTGGAGCGCGACTATTGCAGGGGACTGTACATGTGAGTGTATGTGTATGAACTTCAAATGGGTGTGTGTGTGTGTGTGAATTCACTGCTATACAGAGATAATTTTATATAGTGAGGTAACACTTCTGGTACCTCGAAACATTAAAAAATCTAGAAAAATCAAGAAAAATATTTAATGTTGGAAGAAAGAAACGTTACTTTTAATTAGATTAAGTTAAGCTAAGTTAGTTTAGGTTAACCTGTACCTCATTATTTAGGGGCTTCACAGAAAACCCCCTTCCAGCCGGCAAATGCACCTGGGCCACCTATTACACCCTTCTCTATTCGATGGCACTAAAGTTAGGTTGTTAGGCTATGTTAAATAGTTTTTACGTATTTGGATTTAAAATGTCAATAACTCGCTTATGCGAAGGTACATACGTACATGTGTGTGTGTGTGTGTGCACACGCGCCCCTTATCTTAAAATAAAAAAATAATAGAAACAGACAAAACATGGAAAAGAAAAGACAAGAGAAAATAATTGCGTAAATGTGAGTAGTATAGCCGCAAAAAGGTAGAGTGCAGGAATGTTGCAATGTTGCAAGAGATAATGATCAATGTTGCAAAGTTGGGTAGGTGGTTGCAAAGGAGGGTGGGGGTATGCAACAACACAATGTTGCAAAAAGGGGTATGCAGCAACTCAATGTTGCAAAAGGGGTGAGGGTATGCAACAACCCAATGTTGCAAAGGGGGTGGGGGTGTGGAACAACTCAATGTTGCACAGAGGGGTGGGGGATGCTGCAGGTGCAACAAGGGGTCATGAAACTTGGAGGCGGCGTTATCCCCCAAGAGAAAGACAGGAGAAGGAGAGAAAGGAAGAGAGGTGTTCACTTGGCAGGAGCCAAGTGCATAATAACGGTTCAGCTGACCCGCCGTCCTCTTATAGAGTCCTAATCAGCCAGTTGGCTTAATCAGCCAGTTGGCTTAGAAGGAGCCAAGGGGGAGGGGTACACCTGAAGGGGGGAGAGGGGAGGGATCTTCGGGGGAGAAGGAAGGATGACCTCCCCCAAAAGGGGTTGCCTTAGCCTAAGAGAGAAAGGATAGACGGTGTAGGACTTTGGGGGGACAAGGTGGGATGTCCTAACCCCCCAAAGGGAAACTAAGCTAAGTCTTAACCTAAGAAGGGAAGGAGAGAGTTCTTTATTCGGCCGAAGTTCGCATCAAACTACCAGCTCCGAAGCCAAGCGGGTCTTATATAGATGATGGTTGAGTTGCCAGATACCATTTTGTATTTTAATTGTACAGGTATACATTATTAGGGTGAGTTCCTAGATACCATTTTAATTCGTTACCAAAGCATACAGACTTAAATTTCGAAATTGACAAAAAGAAAATGTTCATTAATTAAATAAATAGAATTTGCCTTCTACTGCACAAAAAATAATATAATACGTACAATCGTCAAAATAATAGTTCAGACGAAATACACACACACACACACACAAAATTGAACAACTTTCTCCTTACCTATATATATATATATATATATATATAGAAAGAATCATATTAACTGTGTCTATTTAATTTTGTCATTCCTTATAGAAAGAATCATAATAATTGTGTCTATTTAATTTTGTCATTCCTATATATATATATATATATATATATATATATATATATATATATATATAAACGGATTTTCACCTTAAAGTGAATTAAAACAATATTAACAATTCACTAAACAATCAGCTTAGCAAAAGAATTCGTTCCACTAACATATTCTCAAACCTATACACACACACACACACACACACACACACACACACACACACAACACACAGTTATATTAAATAATAAACAGCAAAAAAATAAACACATTAACTGTCTATTTTCTTTTGGCAAACCTTTCTTGCGTTTCAAAAACAGAAAAAAAAATATTACGCACTTTTCACGTTCTCCTTATAGTTTATATATATATAGAGAAAGACTAAATTTCGGATTTTTAATTTTCACACCAAAGGGTC
Source organism: Bathynomus jamesi (assembly GCA_023014485.1). Lineage (NCBI taxonomy): Eukaryota > Metazoa > Arthropoda > Malacostraca > Isopoda > Cirolanidae > Bathynomus > Bathynomus jamesi. Next base: position 691,055 of record JAJOZX010001775.1, read on the forward strand.
TATTTACTTTTTGTCACTTCTCTATATATAAGCTTTTCATATCATTTCATTTTCATGTCATTTTACTTCATTTCACTAATCTCATCATTTCACTCATCTCATTTACTTTCAGCTTCTCTGGAAATTATTTACTTTCTTTCAGTTATTAAAACGAATCTAACTCTTAGAATAATGTTTTAACATTGTGTTCAGACGAGGAGTGAGTGGTGCAGATAGCCAAGAGTTCGAGCTAAAAGGTCCATCCCGAGGCCTTTTAAAACCGCAAACTGGCGAAAAGGAATTTGGGTCGAACTTTCTCTCTCTCAAAGACTCAATTCCACCTCTTCTAGCCTTCCGTGCGTTTGTCTTGTAAGTAAAAAAAAATGTTTTTATTAAATGCGTTGATTATTTCTCTTTACTTGCAAATTTGTATGACATCTTCTTAGTTTATTGAAATGTATGAATAAAAAATGGAAAGGTATATTATTATCATTACACATTTTTCAAAATTAACACACACACACACACACACACACACACACACACACATTTTCTATGTAGTAATAATAATAATTAACTCCTCGCCGAATTGCAAAGATTAAGCTTTTCACCCCGCATTAGACCTACAGTTTAATGTGGAAACCAAATCAGAAATACATCTCGTCAGGGAATGATTGCTCACTCTTTCACATCACCTCGCTGATTTGTTCATTTTCACAATGGTTAAGCTTTCCACTCCGCATTAGACCTACAGTTTAATATGGAAACCGAATAAGAAATACATCTCGTCAGGGAATGATTGCTCACTCTTTCATATCATCTCCCTGATTTGTTCATTTTGACAATGGTTAAGCTTTTCACCCCGCATTAGACCTACAGTTTAATGTGGAAACCGAATAAGAAATACATCTCGTCAGGGAATGATTGCTCACTCTTTCACATCATCTCGCTGATTTGTTCATTTTGACAATGGTTAAGCTTTTCACTCCGGCCTTAGACCTACAGTTTAACGTGGAAACCGAATCAGAAATATATCTCGTCAGGGAATCATTGCTCACTCTTTCACGTCATAATTTCAACATTTAAAATAACAGAATCATTTCTTCCCATCTTATTTTCAGTTTTGGGTTCTTTACTGACTAGTCGATTACATTAGTGATTATTGATCCGGGAAAAGTATGATCGCAAAATGTGATATGTACAAAGACAAATATTTCTATGTAGTGACAATAATAACACTGGTATGCATATGAAATTTTTTTGTCTGCTGTGAGGGTTTTTTCAACTCATATTATATAATTCGACCATGCTGAATTCGAAAATGACATTGGTTTTCCTCAATCAGGTCAGGTTTTTTCTCTATTGGCCATTTATTATAAGTCCAATTTTATCCCCAAATTTATTGATTTTTTTAGCTTAAACACTGTAGATACGAGTAATATTATAAGAACACTCGTGAAAAATGAAAAAATTGTGTGAATAAATACTTTTATTCATACAATGAATATGGAAAAAAGTTTATTGAGGAAGGGAATGAAGTTTTTTTGGCTTTCCGTCTGTGTTTTCTTCGGGCACGTCTCGCTTCAAACACCAGCAATAGTCCGCCAGCATATTGATATCCCAGTTTCCCTGGTACCTCTCTTCCATTATTTTGATATCTTGGTGAAATCGTTCACCCTGTTCCTCACTATAATCCCCGCAATTTTCAGGAAAATAGTCCAAGTGGGACCACAAAAAGTGCATTTTTATGGACATGCGCGACCCATGAGCTTTGAAAGCTTCCATCAAGTTTTCGACAACGGACTCGTATTCTGGATTTCTACGATTGCCAAGAAAATCAGTGACAACTGATTTGAATGCCTGCCAGCATTCTTCTCAGTTGGAGTCATTGCGTTTTCGAACTGAGTATCCTTGATCAAAGTTCGAATTTGAGGACCATCAAAAACCCCAGCATTTAGTTTAGCATCAGATATATGAGGAAATTTACTCTCGAGATATCGGAATGCTGAACCCTCCTTATTCATTGATTTGATGAAATTTTTCATCAAGCCCAGCTTAATATGAAGTGGTGGGAGCAAAATTTTTGTTGGTGGTACAAGGGGCACTGAAACGACATTATGCGACCCAGGTTCAAAATTCTCTCAGGATGCCCATTCACGCTGTGCATAGTGCTTCTCATCCGCTCGGCTATCCCATTTGCAGAGGAAACATGGGTACTTCGTGTATCCCCCTTGCAGGGTCGTAACTAGTGTTTTGAAATTATTGAGGTCCAGATTTTTTTCGAGCGCGGCGGGACGAGCAAAATTCAGACCAAACTGACATCTACAAACACAACCCAAGCTATACACTAAACACAAAACACAAAACGCTCGACGCTCCCTCTTTTCAAAAGAAAAGCGGTAATATGCGTTTCATACACGGAGAACGGTTCAGTCTCTTTTTTTTTTAGGAAATAATTACCGAGGTCCGGACCTCGGTGACCTCATAGGTAGTTACGGCCATGCCCCCTTGCATTCCCAATACAAATGCCACAATCTGAAAAAAAATGAAAATATTTAAAGAATTTAGAGAATTTGTTCTATCAGATAAAAAAATCTATGCATTGGACTGTATCACTTCTGTGGGGAAGTTAAGTGTTCTTATACGCTCTCAAATAACCTTTGGAAAAACAACATAGTCAATAGCAATAGTTTACTTATGATATCAGTATTACCTTCAAATCTCCACAGATCCTCCAGTTATGTTGGTCGTATACGAGAGCATCCAGTAAAATTTTCATGTTATCGTAGCTCTCAGTAAGTTGTACGGAATGTGCTACAGGGACTGATGCAACCCTATTCCCAATGTTGAGAATTACTGCTTTCAAACTTCGTTTAGACGAGTCTATAAATAGCCTCCATTCTGATGCGTTATATGGCAGGCCCAAGGATTCGATTAGCCCCTCAACATTGCAGCAGTACACTAAGGAAGAGGTATTTTCGTGCACTGCAAAAAACTTGCGGAATTCTTCCTCTCGTTTCCTATACCAGGAGAATGTTGTTCCCGGAGCCAGCAAGTTGTCCTCTCGAAGTCGTGAGCGCAAGATCTCGGCAGTTAATTTGGAAAGTCCTAAATCCCTGGTAAGATCATTAAGTTTGGCCTGGTTGAGAGGCCTCGGCTCATTTGAAGCGGTATTTTGAGGTATATACGACTGGGACTGGTCATTGGCATTGGTCATTGATTCATCATCAGAATCATCGAAGTCCAGGGTATGAGGTGGGTCGGGTATTGGAATTCCAGGACCATGGGGTACAGGGCTCATAGCAGAAGGAATGTCAGGGTATACAACAATGTGTTTATTCTTCTTGTTAACTCCTGAAAATAGAAACACAGAAACATGGATATAAAACTTGCATATGAAATAGAAGAAGCATTCAGACAGTGGCGACTCGTGAGGGAAGGCTGCGGTTTGTAAGATATGAAATAGGTCGATGGAGTCTGTATATTTTCTTTCTTTTTCATTCATATTGTCCCTTCGGGGACAATATGAATGAAAAAGAAAGAAAATATACAATCATTGTATATGTAAATGTAACTTGTATAATAATATGTGTGTAAATGTATTTTCTATAACAATATGTATATGTAAATGTATGATTACCATTATGGTGAATATTATGCTATATATGGTGAATATTACATTATGGTGAATATTATGTCAAGTTTCATTCGAGGATTTCAAAATATTTAAGAAAAATAAATTTATAAGCCCACCTTGGAGGTTTGTCATGCAGAAATAGCAATCTGTCACGTGATCCTTTCCTTCTCTCCAAATCATGGGAATTCCAAAAGGCAAAGATTTCGCTCTGCCTTTGCTCCATCTTCTGAAATTTTCAAGTCTTGCAGCACATATGAGGGGCGAAATTTTTGTCCTGGTCCCCTAGCTTAATTCCAAAGTATGCTCTATACATTGTCTTCACAAATTTAGTGATTTGGGACTGGTTATTTGGCATGGTAACCGTCCCACATATGTAGCAGAATCTATTGGGAAAAGTAAAAAAAATATTATACAAGTGAAACAAGTGATGATAGATGTTACTGTTCCAATTCCGCTTAATTGATGCATACCAGTGTAATTAACTCCTTTTTACAGATTTGCCATGGTTAAGCTTTTCACTCCGCCTTAGTCCCACAGTTAAACAAATTGAAATTTAATAACTAAATACAATTTTTCCACACGCCTACGCGAGAAGTCAAACCGAATACATTAATTAATCAAAGTTGAAACTCAATCAGAAACAGAAAAAATATCATCACACACCTTTCACTTTCTCCCTTTTAGCCGAATTGCAATGGTCAAGCTTTTCACCCGCATTAGACCTACAGTTTAACGTGGAAACCGATTACTCTGTTCTTTTTTTAAAAATATAATTAAAGGAATAAATATATTTATAATTTCTTTATTATAAAATCATCTTCATTACATTAGTGATTATTGATCCGGGAATAGTGTTGCTGCAAAACATGGTAATGCACAATGTAGATTTTTTCTATGTAGTAGTAATAATAATAATTAACTTTTTCTCGCCAATTTGTTCCCCGCATTAGACCTACAGTTTAACGTGGATTCAGAAATACATCTCGTCAGGGAATGATTGCTCACTATTTCACATCTTAATTTCATCGAGATAATTCAAGCTCATATACAGGACCTACATTGTCTATAAGATCTGTGGCGCGTGCAATATGCGGTCTCCAGAAGATGTGAACATCTGCTCTGTGGATCAGTTCAAGAAAATGGATAACCCGAACCTTGCGATGTAGGAATTTTTTCCATGGAACCGTAACCACTGATACATTCTCGGTACGGATTGCAATACTTATTGAGGTACTTCTTGTCCTTGTATCTCCCTCATGTACACCTTCCACATTGTGTCCAACAACACAGAAGCTCTTTCCAAAATTGTAGCAAGAAGATACAAAAAGTGTAATGAAAAAGAACAGCTTCAGAGTTCATTCACACCATGCGTACACTTATCTCGTGTACGCAGTGTACACTTTCCACATTGTGTCAGATAGCACAGAAGCTCTTTCCAAAATTGTTGCAAGAAGATGCAAAAAGTGTAATGAAAAAGAATAGCTTCAGAGTTCATTCACACCATGCGTACACTTATCTCGTGTACGCAGTGTACACCTTCCACACTGTGTCCGACACACTATTTTTCTTCTACGCTAGAGAATACACATCTGAAATCCACGGCTTGCACCGCTCAACTGAGTACGCAGGCGTAGAGATATCCCCAGATAGTAGCACGAGTCACTTTTTTAGGCGTAAATGGCTTGTTCAGGTTGAGTTGTCAGATACCACTTTTTATTTTAATTGTTCAGGTATACATTATTATGGAGAGTTGTCAGATACCACTTTTTATTTTAATTGTTCAGGTAAACATTATTATGGAGAGTTGCCAGATACCATTTTAATTGTTCAGGTATACATTATTAAGTTGCCAGATTGTACCATATATTTAATTAATTCTTAAAAGTTGGCTTAGAACTCCGCTAGTAGGTTTAGAAGGCGTAACCAGCCATTTGATATAATTGTTTACAACCAAAAGAATTAAATAAAACAACATTACATCATTCTGTTTATTATAAATATATAGAAAATAAATATACATTTGAATGATCAATTAAAAATAATAATAGTTTAAGAAATATGAAAGAGGAATATGCATATAATCAAAAAATATATCCGTCAATATAACAGTACAGGAGAAATATATATATATATATATATATATATATATATATATATATATATATATACGCAATTATGGAGATATATAGAAAATAAATATACATTGGAATGATCAAAAATAAAAAATAAGAAATAATATAACCATCAACATAGAAATATATACACACAACTAAATAAATAAATACATACACTTTATCTTCTACCGCGCAACATAAGAAATAATATAGCCATCAATATAGCTGAAATGTATACACACACACACACACACACACACACACACACACACACACGTTAAATATAAAAATACATTTCACTTTTTTTTTCAAAATACTAAACTCGCACTTAACCGAGTCTACAATTACACCATTATTGCTCTGCATTACGCAGTATACGCGGTTTAATAATATTTCACCGCTTAAAGTATAGGGAAACCTGTACTCGATATGAAGGGCTTTCACATCATTCAGTACTATTTTTGTTCCCACTTTACAACCGGTTTGTAAGTTATCTTTAATTACGTCTAGAAATCAAAAGCACGCACAAGGAGTTCATCGTTAGCCACATTATTAAACACAAGTTTATAAACACGTCTTTCCAATCGAGGGTTTATTTCTACCGACCCGACCTTTTCAATCATGAACTCATCTTCACTCAACATAGCTGCAATTGAAATAATCTTCTAAATCGTTACGACAACTGCTCGTTATATAAATTTCGGTTTTAATGTTTTAACACTCCCTGAATACGCACCTGACAGTTCCCGTCAGGGTAAATTTCATGAACTAGGCACATTTTATAAAGGTTTTATTATTTTACCGTTCACCATTTCCACAAACTAAACGTCTTCACACTCCGGTGCACTATTTGAGAGAAACATATGACCATATTTTTCCTTTTTATTTAACAGATGATACTCGTCTCTAAAGTCTGCTAAAAACTCACGCAGGGCACTAGCCACAACCTCACTACGAACCTCATCATGATATATATTAATATAGTGATAAAAATACTTAAGATTGTCCATGATGACGACATTTACATTTTCAACCGAAGTGTACGAGTGCTCGGTATGGTGTAACATGATATAATACCGCTTGTCACACCACTCATTTACAAGACTCACTATCCATATCTGCTGCTTCTCTTCTGCACGCGTTGTTTCTTTTACTTCACGGTATATGTGAGACTTTATAAAGCTTAGCTCTACAGCATACTTCAATACATCGTCTGTGCAACGAAAGCCTACAACGCCCTCACCAGAATAACCATAGAGTATTTGTACATCTTGCTCCTTCGCACGATCCAATGTGGTTTTAAAAGAGGCAAAGGAGGGGGGAATAGGAAGTTTTCGGTATCCACCACATCTTGACACTTTGCTGAATACCATTTCATAAACGTTGAACAAGCAATATTAAAGGTAGCCATTTTCTTCTACGCGGGCTAATACACGTCTGAGCTCAAGGACTTACTGCAATCAACTGACCACGCAGGGAATCCCAGGTAGTAGCATGACTCACGTTGCTGGTCTTCCAGTTGGCGGAGCTTAGAACTTTCACCTGTGCCCACACACGCACACACAAACACACACACACACCTCTGTATATATTATGTGAATGAAAATCAGAAAAAATGCCAAAAGTACATTAATTTAAAGCAAATGAATTTTCTCCTTTTAAGAGAATCAATTATTAAAACCAATATTAACAATATAAGAAACTAATTATTTAAGCGCCGTTCTATTTACTTTCTTTCAGTTATTAAAACGAATCCAAAATATTAACTCTTAGAATGTTTTGTTTTAGCATTATGTTGAGACGAGTAGGAAATTGAACCAGGATCGCCAAAGAATCATACTTAATACTGTATACCTGAACAATTAAAATGGCATCTGGCAACTCTCCATAATAATGTATACCTGAACAATTAAAATAAAAAATGGTATCTGGCAACTCTCCATAATAATATTTACCTGAACAATTAAAATAAAAAGTGGTATCTGACAACTCTCCATAATAATGTATACCTGAACAATTAAAATAAAAAGTGGTATCTGACAACTCAACCTGAACAGGCCATTTACGCCTAAAAAAGTGACTCCTGCTACTGTCTGGGGATATCGCTACGCCTGCGTACTCAGTTGAGCGGTGCAAGCCGTGGATTTCAGATGTGTATTCTCTAGCGTAGAAGAAAAATAGTGTGTCGGACACAGTGTGGAAGGTGTACACTGCGTACACGAGTTAATTGTACGCATGGTGTGAATGAACTCTGAAGCTGTTCTTTTTCATTACACTTTTTGCATCTTCTTGCAACAATTTTGGAAAGAGCTTCTGTGCTGTCGGACACAATGTGGAAGGTGTACACTGCGTACACGAGATAAGTGTACGCATGGTGTGAGTGAACTCTGAAGCTGTTCTTTGTCATTACACTTTCACATCTTCTTGCTACCATTTTGGAAAGAGCTTCTGTGTTGTTGGACACAATGTGGAAGGTGTACACTGCGTACACGAGATAATTGTACGCATGGTGTGAATGAACTCTGAAGCTGTTCTTTTTCATTACACTTTTTGCATCTTCTTGCAACAATTTTGGAAAGAGCTTCTGTGCTGTCGGACACAATGTGGAAAGTGTGCACTGCGTACACGAGATAAGTGTACGCATGGTGTGAATGAACTCTGAAGCTGTTCTTTTTCATTACACTTTTTGCATCTTGCAACAATTTTGGAAAGAGCTTCTGTGTTGTCGGATACAATGTGGAAGGTGTACACTGCGTACACGAGATAAGTGTACGCATGGTGTGAATGAACTCTGAAGCTGTTCTTTGTCATTACACTTTCACAACAATTTTGGAAAGAGCTTCTGTGCTGTCGGGCATACTGTGCAAGGTGTACATTGTGTACACGAGATAAGTGTACGCATGGTGTGAATGAACTCTGAAGCTGTTCTTTTTCATTACACTTTTTGTATCTTCTTGCTACAATTTTGGAAAGAGCTTCTGTGTTGTTGGACACAATGTGGAAGGTGTACATGAGGGAGATACAAGGACAAGAAGTACCTCAATAAGTATTGCAATCCGTACCGAGAATGTAACAGTGGTTACGGTTCCATGAAAAAAATTCCTACATCGCAAGTTTCGGGTTATCCATTTTCTTGAACTGATCCACAGAGCAGATGTCCACATCTTCTGAGGACCGCATGTTCCACGCGTCACAGATCTTATAGACAATGTAGGTCCTGTATATGAGCTTGAATTATCTCGATGAAATTATGATGTGAAAAAGTGAGCAATCATTCCCTGACGAGATGTATTTCTGAATCCACGTTAAACTGTAGGTCTAATGCGGGGAACAAATCGGCGAGAAAGAGTTAATTATTATTATTATTACAACATAGAAAAAATCTACATTGTGCATTACCATGTTTTGCAGCAACACTATTCCCGGAACAATAATCACTAATGTAATCGAGAGGATTTTATAATAAATAAATTATAAATATATTTATTCCTTTAATTATATTTTTTTTAAAATAAAAGAGTAATCGGTTTCCACGTTAAACTGTAAGTCTAATGCGGGTGAAAAGCTTGACCATTGCAATTCGGCTAAAAGGGAGAAAGTGAAAGGTGTGTGATGATATTTTTTCTGTTTCTGATTGAGTTTCAACTTTGATTAATTAGTGTATTCGATTTGACTTCTCGCGTAGGCGTGTGGAAAAATTGTATTTAGTTATTGAATTTCAATTCGTTTAACTGTGGGTCTAAGGCTGAGTGAAAAGCTTAACCATTGCAAATCTGTAAAAAGGAGTTAATTATTATTGTTACTACATAGAAAAATTTGTCTTTGTACATATCACATTTTGCGATCATCCTATTCCCCGATCAATAATCACTAATGTAATCGACTAGTCAGTAAAGGACCCAAAACTGAAAATAAGATGGGAAGAAATGATCCTGTTATTTTAAATGTTGAAATTATAATGTGAAAGAGTGAGCAATGATTCCCTGACGAGATGTATTTCTGATTCGGTTTCCACGTTAAACTGTAGGTCTAAGGCCGGCGTGAAAAGCTTAACCATTGTCAAAATGAACAAATCAGCGAGATGATGTGAAAGAGTGAGCAATCATTCCCTGACGAGATGTATTTCTTATTCGGTTTCCACATTAAACTGTAGGTCTAATGCGGGGTGAAAAGCTTAACCATTGTCAAAATGAACAAATCAGTGAGATGATGTGATGAAAAAGTGAGCAATCATTCCCTGACGAGATGTATTTCTTATTCGGTTTCCACATTAAACTGTAGGTCTAATGCGGGGTGAAAAGCTTAATCTTTCCAATTTGGCGAGGAGTTAATTATTATTATTAGTACATAGAAAATGTGTGTGTGTGTGTGTGTGTGTTAATTTTGAAAAATGTGTAATAATAATAATATACCTTTCCATTTTTTATTCATACATTTCAATAAACTAAGAAGATGATGTCATACAAATTTGCTCGTAAATAGAAATAATCAACGCATTTAATAAAAACATTTTTTTTTACTTACAAGACAAACGCACGGAAGGCTAGAAGAGGTGGAATTGAGTCTTTGAGAGAGAGAAAGTTCGACCCAAATTCCTTTTCGCCAGTTTGCGGTTTTAAAAGGCCTCGGGATGGACCTTTTAGCTCGAACTCTTGGCTACCTTCACCACTCACTCCTCGTCTGAACACAATGTTAAAACATTATTCTAAGAGTTAGATTCGTTTAAATAACTGAAAGAAAGTAAATAATTTCCAGAGAAACTGAAAGTAAATGAGATGAGTGAAATGATATGAGATTAGTGAAATGAAGTGAAATGACATGAAAATGAAATAATATGAAAAGGCTTATATATAGAGCAGTGACAAAAAGTAAATATACCCTTTGGTGTGAAAATTAAAAATCCGAAATTGAGTCTTTCTCTATATATATATATATAAACTATAAGGAGAACGTGGAAAGTGCGTAATATTTTTTCTCTTTTTGAAACGGAAGAAAGGTTTGCCAAAAGAAAATAGACACATTTAATGTGTTTATTTCTTTTACTGTTTATTATTTAATATAATTGTGTGTGTGTGTGTGTGTGTTTGTGTGTGTGTGTGTGTGTGTGTGTGTGTGTGTGTGTGTGTGTATAGATTTGAGAATATGTTAGTGGAACGAATTCTTTTGCTAAGCTGATTGTTTAGTGAATTGTTAATATTGTTTTAATTCACTTTAAGGTGAAAATCCGTTTATATATATATAAGGAATGACAAAATTAAATAGACACAGTTATTATGATTCTTTCTATAAGGAATGACAAAATTAAATAGACACAGTTAATATGATTCTCTCTCTCTCTCTCTCTCTCTCTCTCTCTCTATATATATATATATATATATATGTATAAGGTGAGGAGAAAGTTGTTCAATTGTGTGTGTGTGTGTGTGTGTATTTCGTCTGAACTATTATTTTGACGATTGTACGTATTATATTATTTTTTGTGCAGTAGAAGGCAAATTCTATTTATTTAATTAATGATCATTTTCTTTTTGTCAATTTCGAAATTTAAGTCTGTATGCTTTGGTAACGAATTAAAATGGTATGTAGCAACTCACCCTAATAATGTATACCTGTACAATTAAAATACAAAATGGTATCTGGCAACTCAACCATCATCTATATAAGGCCCGCTTGGCTTCGGAGCTGGTAGTTTGATGCGAACTTCGGCCGAATAAAGAACTCTCTCCTTCCCTTCTTCAATTTGAGACCAAAGTTGATACTCTAAGAGCAATATGATATTTTTCAATTTTTCGGCCGCCATCTTGAAAATAATAAAATTTCGTGATGCCTCCATATCCAAATCTTTTTACAATCTATTTATCTATCTCTGCCCCAATTTTCATGCTTGTATCAAAAAGCGAACAATTCGATTGCTATGCCTCCCCACTATTTTTCATAAATCTTACAATGAAGTCTTTACGCATGCAAACTACTTAATGAAACGGAAAGAAATGCAAAAAATCCTCAATCGGCATTTGAACTCTCATTCTTCAAAGTGTTTAAGTCATCCTCTCTGTTGGTTCTCGAGAGACTGAGGGGAAAAATGATAATGCTTTGTAAAGAAGAGAAGAATCCCTCGCTTACTATGCGTTGCTCATTCCAAAATAAGGACTCACTACATACGCTACATCTACGTTCTTTTGCTTGGCAAGGGCAGGGTTTATATATACAGATTTGGAGGTGGATGAGAATCAAAAATTTTTATAATTTACAACTGAGACAGTTTCACATTTTTAAAATAGAGACTGAATTATCATATTTACATAAAAATCTCTCGGCATGATTTTAATTTCCAAAGTTTCGTAGTTACTGTATAACTATAGCTAAAAGAGTTGCAGCTTGGAATCTATTTATCTTTTTTGTGCCTTGACTCGCGTCACTGTCAGAGAGGTTTAAATGAGATTAAATTTACATTTTAAAGGCTTCTTCTTTTATTTCATGCATCGACTTTAAAGAAAAAGCATCACGAAAACTAATTAAGGTATATACAGCTTTGGCCAAAGGTTTAGCATCAACGTGAAACCTTTCAAGTTTGGCTGATAAAGTCAAATAAAACCTGCACACTAGGTTTAAGTAATTATCTGCTGTTGCTGTGGTGAATTTCATACCATTTTGTAGTTCAGATATGCTTAAAAAACCGAAATTTTAAAAAAAATGTATGATACAGTAAATTTAATATAGTAAATAATAATTACACCAAATCTTTCAGAGAAAGTTCACAACTCATAACAATTATTACGAAATTCATTATTAATACTCAAACTACATCAAAGTTGTTACAGGTATTTTATATTAATATCGCTCTTATTTAAATTTTTTTTAAGGCGTTGCGACTCTTTTGGCCACAATTTTTTAAAATTACATTTAATAAATTTAAAAGACATTAAAACAATAAATAAAAATTATAACATTAAAATTAAATGGAACAATATCAAATGTACAAAAACGTTACCTTAAATGTTGAATTCAAAATAAAAATGTCTGCCTCCATATTCAATAAGAGATTGAAACTGAATAATGTGTGAATAAAAAAGAAAAGACTCCAAAATTTTTAACTCTGTAAAGCTGTTGTCTCTTGTTGATATTTGAAATTAGGATTTATGAAGAGAATAAGTATTATAGTTTGCCTTTTCTTAATGTAAAAAGGTTTAATTATGAATTCCATAACTCTCTGCATAGAAAACAAACTTTTACTGGCTTCGGAACCAATTAATTACTTGAGTTGTATGTTTTATAGATATAAAATTATTGCCATATCAACATTATTACAAAGAAGTTATACAGTATGTTCAGACTTTTTATCATTAGACGAAGAACTTAAGTTTTTAAAACAATATTTCTTAAACAATAATTATCTTCGAATCTCTTCGATAATATAATCAGCTAAAAATGTTTTTAATATTAAAACCCCTACAGTTACAGTACAAAAAGAAACTAAATACTGTAGATTAAACTGCCTTTCCCTACGCATTCGTAATGAACTGTCTAAACTTTCTAGATCACATTATCCTCAAATTAACTTCAGATTTGCTTTGGTTAATTCACTTAAACTCTTAAATGTTTTTAGGTTTAAAATTAAACTCTAAAATTGTTTACCTTAATTTTGTTTACCAATAGACGTGCGACAGCTGTAAGGCTGTGTATATTGGCAGTACATAACTACAGTTGGAGGTACGCCTTTCCCAACATTTAAGTTAATCAGATTGAACTAATCGTCCACTTAGTAACTCACTACAGTTAGGAATTAGAAATCATAGTAACGATAATGCCAATCCCTTTCATAAATCCCAGAATTTTGGAGTCTGTGTATATTCACACAGTATTCAGTTTCAGTCTCTTGTTGAACATGGAGGCAGACGTTTTTATTTTGAATTTAACATTTGAGGTAACAATTTGTACATTTCATACTGTTTCCTTTAATTTTAATGTTTTAATTTCCATTATCTGATTTAATGTCTTTTAAATTTATTAAACTTAATTTAAAACTTCACGTAATTATTGTATTTTACTTAATTTAAGGATACCTTTATTGTTTTAAATCTTGGACCATTGATGATGACAAGTATTTATCGAAACGTTTGGAAATAAATGAAAACTGTTCGCCGGCCGTCGTGTTGATTCTGCTTTTCATCTGCAAAACTCCGTTTCTCTAATGAGAAGTCAACAGATATATATAGGGTGTTTCATAACATGTGGGACGCATTTTCACGATGGATTCAGGACCTGTAAACAATGAAAAAGTTTATAGAAACATATGCCGGAAATCGCTTTGTTTCCGAGTTACAGCTCGATTTGTGTTCCAGCAATTCTTTCCGCAAACTGTTTTCAAACACAGCTTGCCCACAATGTTTGTGAGTGTGTAGAGACTTATTTCATGTATGGCCTTGCCGATTGTAATATTTCGTACACTCTATGACATGTTTCAATATCGTTGAGTGAAAAAATCCAGTAAAAAAAACCTTAAAAGTTTTTGGGCTATTCAGTGAGTAATGTGCATTTGAAATGAGAATGGAGGGTTATTCAAACAGAGAAATGGCAGACATGCATCTCATGTATAGACTTGCCGAGTGTAATGCGGCCGCAGCAAGACGTTGTATGCGGAAAAGTTTTCGAATCGCCGTCTGCCAGATAAGAAGACCTTTCAGGGAATAGACGAGCGTCTTGGTGATACAGGATCATCCAACAAGCGAGTTTCAGATGTGGTAGACCAATCAGCGCAAGAACTGTTGAGTTGGAGGAGGGGGTCCTGAATCGCGTGGAGGAACATCCTGGTGTCAGCACCCGAAGGATAGCAGACGCAGAGGGTGTAAGATATACAACTGTGTGGAGAATTTTACGGGAACAACAGTTTTACCCATATCACATTCAGAGAGTACAAGGCCTTACTGAAGCTGATTTCCCACCACGAGAGGCGTTTTGTATTGGTTCCTTCAACAGTGTGCTCGCGATCCGTTTTTTCTATCCTCCGTGTTGTTTTCTGATGAGCCTGCCTTCACTAGAAATGGCGTGATCAATTTTCACAACACTCATCACTGGGCCGAAGAGAATCCGCATGCCATCATCCAGTCAAGGCACCAACAACAATTTAGTATCAATGTGTGTGTGTGTGTGTGTGTGTATATATATATATATATATATATATATATATATATTAGTGGTGGACCGGATGTCAGTTTTTCAACATCTGCGGATGCGGATCTTTAATTTCAATATCTGCGGATGCGGATGTGGATATTTAGTTAATCTATCAATATAATATAGAATTATGAATATATGACATAATTTTTCAAATTTCGTGATATTACTATTATGGTAGACAATGCATAAGAATTAAAATTAATATTAATTTTCATTATGATAAAAATAATAACTTCCTCAAGAGTGTCAGCCACAGAAAATTGAATGAAACAAGTTTCATTCAATTTTCTGTGCTACCAGGTATTTATATTTTGAGGTTTATATATTTGTTTGTCCATTAATAACCCCAGTCTGCATGAAAATCGATTTCTTTATTTTGAGTTGTGATGCTGAAGCAGTTCGCTGCGCTGAATTAAAAAATGCTACCAGTTTTTTTCTATCACTCACAGTTTTAAAGTTATTAGCAAAACAATTTTGGGGCGTTTTGTAATTTTTTACCTTTTTCATCTTTAATTAATTTCGTTTTTTCATATTTTTCAAATAGATAATTCTAACATTACGTCTTTAAAATTTTAATAATGGCTTCTAGAGGATGAATGTACCCATAGTCCAGACATATTTTGTTATATTTGTGGTCGGTATCTTGTAAAACAAAGGACAAATGTAACGACCTTCATTAAGACAGCTTATCATGCTTATTTTGGAATTAAATTAGGAGATCAAGACAAAAGTTGGGCTCCACACAAGGTTTGTCTTACGTGTGTTGCGGCACTAAGGAATTGGAGCAAAGGTAAATGGCTAACGTAATAACTAAACACTATTATGACATTTCTAACCCAACCTCCTACGGCGGCGTAGATAGACTGTACAGAAGTGTTTACGGAGTAGGGAAAAAAGATGAAAGATTTTTGAGGGAGCAGGACGCTTATACGCTTCATAAGCCTGTGAGAAAAAGGTTTAAAACAGCCAAGACAACGGCTTCCTCGATTGATTCTATTTGGCAAGCAGATTTAACAGACATGCAAAGATATTCTGTGTATAACGATGGGTACCGTTACATTCTATTCATAATAGGTGTATTCTCTAGATATCTGTGGCTAGTTCCTCTGAAAAATAAATCACCTGAAACAGTTGCTAAAGCCGCCAAAACGCTAATGTTAAAAGAAAACAGGGTTCCTGGCTATTTTTGTACGGATATGGGGAAGGAATTTATAGGCCGTGCTTTTCAGAACATGTTGACAGAGTTTAATATCAGCTACTACACAACCAATTCTATACATAAGGTTTATTTAGCTGAAAGAGTTCAACGTACCATAAAGGAACGCATGCACCGCTATTTTACACATAAAAACACACAGATTTCTAGATATTCTGGAATCATTGGCATCATCCTACAACCGCTCACACCATCGCACGATGGGACAACACCTAACGAAGTTTTAGAAAGAGGTACGCTCCCGAGAAGAGATGGATCACCACCACAACCACACTCGGCGCGCTTCAAAATCAATGATTATGTAAGGCTGTCGCGTTCGGGGAATAAATTCGCAAAGGGTTTTGAGCAAGGATGGACACGCGAGATTTTTAAAGTTAGGGCTATGAGACCTAAAGGTGAGATAATGATGTATTACATTGAAGATTTGAATGGGGAAGAAATCTCTGGAGGTTTTTACCGCGAGGAATTGCAGAAAGTTGCGTTTAATTTAGGAAAAAATGTTTTTAAAATTGAGAAAATTTTAGGAAGCAAAGGTTCAGGAAAGAGAAAAATGTACCTGGTGAAATGGCTAGGGTACCCAGAAAGCTTCAACACCTATATAAAAGCTGATGCAATAATGAAGCTTAAATAGTAAGCAACATGGCTCCTAACCATTTCTACGTCACACTCCCGTCCTCCTCGTCCCTGTCTGTACACCCTGAAAACACACTAGCCAACTTTGTAACAGAACTCCACGGGCCCATTGAATTGGGTCGTGAGTCGTATGAGGTTGGGATATGCGAAATTCAGCTGGACACCATCTTTTTAAATATTGAACATAAAGAAACCGTTTTTACGATTCTTAAAGACATTGACGAGTGTGAAAAAGCTGGGGTAGCTATGGATGAAACTATACGTATCGCTCGGACTAAGGTTGCACGGTATTACAGTACAGAAGTAAGACTAGGACCGGGTCAATATGGTTCGGTCGTGGATGTTGTGAGAGACTTAAACGTAAGTTTAAGAAACTCAAACCTTACGAATGATTTAGTATACGAAAGCGTAAACAAAGGAAACCCTGCACATACACTAATCCTAAAATCAAAGACTAACAGACGTATTAAAGACCGTAGAATGTTCAAAATTCTAACCAATGGCCGATATAGCGCAGCCTTCCAAAGAGACACATTTCACGAGACACAGCATGACTTGTCCAGATTAATGTATCAATTGAAGATGGTGAAATTGGCTGAAAGCTCTCAGCCCCCAGACATGTGCTATATTTACAGTAATACAGTGGAGCACCAGTTTGTTGGGGATACCCAGGCACGCCTCCTGCGCATTGCTCACATCCCCAACCATAGAGGAAGGAGTTTGAGTATTACATATGACAGACCCCATTATGTGAATGTCGCAACTAATTTAATAACCAATATCTCAATATATATAAGAACGATTGAGGGTGAAAACTTCCCATTCGGTAACGGGAGCTTAACAGTGAAGCTACACTTTCGACGCACTGAGTTATAATGGATAGAAAGCCTTTCACCGTCTATCGAGGGGTGAGATACCAGCGCGGTAGTGGACTTGGATCCATTTTTTCATCCATACTACGTACTGCTGTTCCTTTGCTGAAGAGGGGTGCCAGATACCTCGGAAGGAAAGCGCTACAATCAGGTCTTAACACTGCAGAAGACATATTGGCTGGGGCTAAACCTAAAGAAACTCTAAAAAAACATTTAAAGCGTACACGGGACGAAATCATCAAAGATGCAAAGAGAAAAATGCGTGGTGGCGGGAAGAAGAAGAAGAGGGCTGCCCGGAAGAAGGGGTCACGTGGTATTAAACGTAAAAGGATATCAAAAAAGAAGTGCTGCAAGCGAATGAAACCTATGGTTGACCACTTTTTTGACTGATATAAGCTAAGGACATTGATCTCATGAATCATAGTTTGTTTACTACTTGTCGAGAGAGGAGGCACCATTTCTAACTCGCCATGGCACGCTTCATCCACCCATGTAGTTCACAATGCTTTAAATCGGAGCTGTCCCTTTTTGAGCTAACTCCAAATCAAGTTTCTATTGAGCACTGATTTTGTTACAATTAACCCTTTAAACACAATTAGTTCCCCTAGTGCACCTATAGAATTCGTGATACCCAGCTCGACCCTTACTTTTTTGATCCAAGCTGTGTGCACATGTACGCTAAGCTACGTATAGCCCATTCTGATGGAACGGTCTGCGATGACAAATATGCTGTATACCCTGAAACAAACTTTCTGCACTCCATATTCAACCAGTGTGACGTATATTTAAATCAGACCAACATATCGGCAGGCACGGGGTACTATCATCTACGAGCCTATCTGGAAAATGTCCTCAACTTTTCCAAAGAAGCGAAGGCTACCTTTTTAAGTGCCGACGGATATTATCAAACTAAAGATGAAAGTAGTATAAAGGACAAATTTAAAAATTCTAAAAAGAAAATATGCGAGTGTTTTGGGCGTCTGCACACAGATTTCACTTTCCAGGAGAAGTTGCTTGTCAACGGGGTGGATATGAAAATAAAGCTCACCCGCACGAGTCCTGAGATCTGCTTAAATCTGGATGCTGATCAAGAAGAGGATGCAAACCCCGTTGTGGTTCACATTATGGACACATACCTCCGCGTACGGCGAGTTAAATTAAGTTCACCAAAACAACTAGAAATTGAGAAAAATTTACTAAACGCTACAGTGAAATATCCTATTAACAGAGTACAAATCAAACTATATACGGTCCCTGCAGGATTGGCATCGAAGCAGATAGAAAACATTGCCCTGGGAAATCTTCCTAAAAGGATATTAATCGGAATGCAGGACCATGCTTCGGTGAATGGAAAATATAAAAAGAGTGCCTTTAAATTCGAGAATTTCGGACTTAAAAATATAACTCTATACGTTAATGGCATTGCTTTGGGTGGAACAATGGATACGGACTATTCATCAGACGCTGTGTTACCTCTTTCTGCCAGAGCCTATAGTAATCTGACCCATATTGCGGTGATTGTGATGAGCTTGGTAATGGGGTAACGCAGGAAGAATTCATTGATCAATTTAACCTTTATCCGTTTGACATTACACCTGACTTATCTGCTAGCGTAAATACGCATTTAAGCCCACAGCAGAGCGGAAACATCTCAGTGAGGCTGGAATTCACTAAGCCTATAGACGCGCCTATTAGTGTACTAGTATATCTCGAATCGCAAGCCCTAGTAGAAGTAGATAGATTTAGGAGCGTTATCACTGACTTTTAAAATGGATGCTAATACACTTCAGAAAGTAATGAATAGTGAACGAGTCACACGTTCCAAATTTATCGGCGTGTTTGCGAAGAATGAAACATTGAGTTTGCCAAGTACGCGAGAATGCGGTAGTCTTATCGTGAACACAGATGTCATCGGTAATGAAGGGATTCATTGGATAGCTGTCTATTTTAAAAATAGACACCGCCTGTATTATTTTGATTCACTCGGTACTCAACCCTGGAGTGACCCTATTATTGTAAAATTTCTCGCTCAGTTACATATTCCCGAAGTTGTATGGAACCCATTTCGTATACAAGGATATTTTATTAATACTTGCAGAATCTACTGCGTTTCATTTCTCATGCATATGTCATGTGATAAAGAATTTATAAATTTTTTAAATTTATTTGACCCGTCTCACACTCGCCGAAACGATGAAGTGGTATGCAGACAGATAAAAATCCGTTTTCCAATTGTACGTACTCGTTGTATAGTATAATGTTTTTGTTCGTGTGTATATATTTGTAACGGTATATTCTGTAGTTTAAGATGGTTATTGTACTGATTTCTTTCATTTAATAAATTGATGAAAATATATTGTGTCTTCTTCCCCAAAAAGATCGAAAAACACTTACATTATTTCGGTGTGACATTCATTATACTGACTGATCAGTATATCCTCCGTATTCATGACACGAGATTCTTCAAAAGATTGTATAACACGTGTCAAATCCTCATCGGACCTTAAAGGAGAAAGAATAATGTTCATATTGATTCTTTTTTAATAAAAACATATAGAGTATACAGACAGACCCCATTCTGTGAAGATATCTTTGGTTCACTCAGAGAAACTCACTTAAGAGGTAAATCCGAATAACATTTAAAACACGCAAAAGATTACCATAAAAATTTCGGTTTTAGCATAATGATGAGTATCTAAATGAAGTACTTGACGAGATACTACAACCCTCCATATATATAAAATCATGTTTCTTGTGAATAAAAATAAAATTATAGACACTTACATTTCTATGGTAGTCCCTTGCGTCGGATTGTAAGGAGCGTCACTGCAAATATCTTCAACGGTTTGCGTTGGAAATAATTCATCACGGTCAATCGCGTTAAAAAGATTAATTGCAGTCAATGCTGCAGTGTCACCTTCTTCATACAAATCCTGAAAAGCGTAAAGTTCGTGGTCCATGGTGGAGGGAATGCACTGGCAGAGGGAATGATTATTCACTGACGCGAAAATAACTACTGTTACACCCAACTGAAAAATATTTCCTTTTATATGCACAATCGCGAAGCTCCGCCCCAAAAGATTAAGACCAGATGTTCGTGGTGATTGGTTGTCAGTGTAGCTGGGTGGAGCTATGATAAGTTTGTGTACCAATCGTAACACCGCTATAACGGGTCCGGACGACTAATGGCATCTTTATATTTTCTCCAATAGATTTAATGCTCGTATTACCCCTTGCTGTCTTTACCATGTCAATATTTTTCCCCCACTATTCCCGGATCATTAGTCACTAATGTAATCGAGAGGATTTTATAATAAAGAAATTATAAATATATCCATTCCTTTAATTATATTTTTAAAAAAGAAAAGAGCATTCTGTTTCCACGTTAAACTGTGGATCTAAGGCGGAGTGAAAACCTTAACCGTTGTTACAATTCGGGGAAGAGCTAGTTATTATTAATACTAAAGAGAAAAATCGTGCAATACTATGTTTTGCAGTCATACTACCCCCGGATCAATAATCAAATGATCCTGTTATTTTAAATCTGTACCACCCTATATATATATATATATATATATATATATATATATATCCATTCCTTTATTTATTTTAAAAGAATGAACAAAACTCTCTCTCTCTTTCTTTCTATATATATATATATATATATATGTATATATATATATATATATATATATATATATATAATTGTTAGTACTTTCAGGTTTGCCCACCTCATGCACCTTATTTCTTTTGCTGATTATTATTTAATATAATTGTGTGTATATCTTTCAATAACAGAGATGTTATTAAGAATATGACACCATACAAATTACGCGTAAATAAAAATATAAACATTTTCTTCGCTTCGAGAATGTATTTCATTGTAGAAGTAATAACAACAACAACAACAATATTAATATTTGGAGTCAAGCGAGATTTTACTCGAGTAGACTGGAAGAAAGGTCAACTCGCGGTCATTTCGTTCCCCAAATTCCTCCCAAAAAGGCATCAGGGTAAACGATTCGAATTGACCCAGATTCTCGGTAACCCTTTCCTCGTGTGTGTATGTGTGTGTGTGTTTGTGTGCACGAATTGTTCATTCGTTTATTATATATATATATACAAGCACAGATGGGGTGAGAAGTTTGGGGGGAATGAGGGAGGAGGAGGGACGACCGTGTGTTTTGAATTGTCGTTTATTTCAACTTTCTTCGTAAGGTTTCTTTTCCTTTCTCACTGTTATTCGTGACTTAATTGTGATATTAATAATAATAATAAAAATAGGAATTAAGTAATAAAGTGATTATTGTGTAAAGAGCGTGTGTTTAAATTATTTATTTAATAAGCAGAATTTCTTTTAAACTAATATACGTTTGGCATTTTTTTTTCTGATTTTCATTCACATAATATGTACAGAGGCGTGTGTGTGCGTGTGCTTGTGTGTGTGTGTGTGTGTGTGTGTGTGTGTGTTTGTGTGTAGATTTGAGAATATGTTAATGGAACGATTTCTTTTAATTGTTTAGTGATTTTTTTTTAATGTTTTAATTCACTTTAAGGTGAAAATCCGTTTATATATATAAGGAATGACAAAATTAAATATACACGGTTATTATGATTCTTTCTATAGGGAATGACAAAATTAAATAGACAGTTAATATGATTCGTTCTATATATATATATATATATATATATATATATATATATATATATATATATAAGGTAAGGAGAAAGTTGTTCATTGTGTGTATTTCGTCTGAACTAATATTTTGACGATTGTACGTTCGCGTCCTACCTCAAAAAGGCCTAAGGGTAAACGATTCGAGTCGGGAATCCTTTCCTCGTGTGTGTATGTGTGTGTGTGTGTGTGTGTGTGTGTGTGCACGATTTGTTCATTCGTCTATTATATATACAAGCACATATGGGGTGAGAAGTTTGTGGGGGAATGAGGGAGGAGGGGGGACGACCGTGTGTTTCGAGTTGACCAGATTCTCGGAAATCCTTTCCTCGTGAAAGAAAAAAAAACAGCGTTTAATGATTAATTTCTTATATTGAATAATTAATTTCTTATAATAATTGATTCTCTTAAAAGGAGAAAATTCATTTGTTTTAAATAATATACGTTTAGCTTCATTTGATTTAAATTAATATACGTTTGGCATTTTTTTTTCTGATTTTCATTCACATAATATGTACACAGGCGTGTGTGTGTGTGTGTGTGTGCACACGAGTTGTTCATTCGTTTATTATATATATATATATATATACAAGCACAGATGGGGTGAGAGGTTTGGGGAGAATGAGGGAGGAGGGGGACTACCGTGTGTTTTGAATTGTCGTTTATTTCGCCTATCTTCGTAAGGTTTCTTTTCCTTTCCCACTGTTATTCGTGACTTAATTGTGATATTTATAATAAAAATAGGAATCAAGTAATAAAGTGATTTATTGTGTAAAGAGCGTGTGTTTAAATTATTTATTTAATAAACAGAATTTCTTTTAATTGTTGGAATTAAGAAGATTCATCTGTATTGATTAACTACCATCATATAAATATATTGTGGTATTTAAAGGGATGATTAATATATGGTTTAATTAATAAATATTGCTATCTGGCAACTCAGTCTTCGATTAATATATGAATTAATTAAATATATAGCACAAACTGGCAACTCAGCCTTCTATTGGAATTAAATACATGGCGCTATCTGGCAACTCAGCCACATGGCGGATTAGAGGTCTATAAAAGAGCGAGAGGCTGACGACGGAGTCATACAAGCTCGGCTCCCAGCCGAGCAAGGATCTCTGGTCCTTTCTCTTTCTGGCCCTTTGGGTGGTGAGAAAACCCCTTCCCACCCTTAGAGGCCTCTTAGGTTAGGTATACCCCTTTGGGGGGAATAGCTTGGGGGAGAACTCCGACTCCAAGTTTCATGCCCCTTGGAATCCCATTTTGGGGTTGGCAACAAAGGCCGGTACTCTCTCTCTCCCCCTTTGGGGGAATTTTTTGTGCAACACCCTACCCCCCTTTGCAACACCCCACCCCCTTTGCAACATTGCAACATTACGTAATAATTTGCAACATTCCTGCACTCTCCCCTTTTGCGGCTATACTACTGAGCCTCAAAGACCTTTACTTCGGCTGTATACTGTATTATATACAGCCGAAGTAAAGGTATGCTTTTCATTCTATAGGGTGTGTTTTTGCTGGCATTCGCCCTTGACCCCTCCTTCCTGCATTAAAAAAAAAAAAATATATATATATATATATATATAATATATGTATGTATATATATGTGTGTGTGTGTGTGTGTGTGTGTATGTGTGTGTGTGAAAATGATAAGTCTAACATTCATTTTTGCATATAAAGTCCAAACTCGCATGACATTCTAACTGTATATAATATTCATGCAAGCTTCGAAAATAACACTGGCCAACAAGTAATTTTATCAGATATAATTACGGGTAGGCTAGATAGTTGCTGGGACGCTGATTCCAAATCTGTTTTCGGTTTTCCTCTAGCACGTCTAGTTTTGGAGATGAGACCGATCATAATATACATAATAAATATAATATATATATAAAATAATACTATATATAATATGCATATAACTATATATAATATAATATATAATACTATATATACACAGGATATAATATGCGTCCTTTATACATGTAGCGGAGTATTTTGTCTTTGCAGCTTAGGTGTAGGTTTTTGCTTTACCGTTTCTGTACCCTCATGTATGGCATTTTGTCGTTTCAACTAAGGCTTTCCGCAGTTTGTCTTGTGGTATATTAGGTGAGAGCAGTTGCTGGCCACATTTTGCAAACGTTGCACACGTACACCCTTTTATTCTTTGGCGTAACAGTCACATTAGTCCAGGCAATTTGTAGTTAGACCTGGGCAAAATTGCTTCAGAAGCTTTCTAAACTGTTTCCAGCTCAGGAACCATTGCCGAATAACATATCCAAAATCCGACAAAATTGGACCCCGGGAACACCCCCAAAAATGAAATTCAAAATGGCGGACTGGATGTTTCCTACGAAAAAAAAAAATATATATAATTTACGCTTTTCTTTTTAGAGATACATTTGATGCTTTTTCTTTCAGTTGTAATGTTTTAAATAATTCAACAATATACAACACAACCAGTTATTACGCAAATATAATGTTATATAGCTTTTTACAGATTTTTATAATCAATAATACAACAATTATTTTTTTCCCAGTTTCAAGTTATGTTCATTACAGAAGAAGTGATACCTATTCACAAACATACAGAAATTAATCCTCTTCATCACTATCATCGGATAGATTACCGGTACTTGGGTTGTTATCGCAACCACTGATTTGGCACTCGCCACAAGCGGCTGAACAGGGCATTCCATTACGCTTACATCCACATCTTGAAGTAGCACATTTCGTCTTGCAGGAGCAGCGGATCATGTTGAGTAGATAATTTGGAGCTGGTGGCTTGTCGCAGGCTGTAGGGTAGTAGGAATTATTCTTTACATACCAACCCCACTGTTCTGCATCGATCTTCTCTTCTGTAGACTTCCAGATTAGTATTTGAAAGTATGTGCGAAAGCTGTGGTACTTTGTGGACGCATCGGTAGGTGGCAAACGTTCGGGTGTAACAAAAGATTTAGCTGTAGCTACCTTTTCAACTAACATTCGATGACGTAGTGCGTTAGTGGATTCAAGTGTTTTGCAGCCATACAACAGAAGCATTGCCTTTCTTCCAGCGGCTTCAATGTCAGAGTGTTGGCAACAATCAGAACAGAATGTATTTGCAACTGAACGGAGTTCAGCCACCTTCATCAGTGTGTCGAATGCTTTTGCTTTGGCTTTACCGATCGAAAAAATTCTGGATGTGCTATCACAGCCCGTGAAAGCATGCACAAACAGGAGATACTTGCAGATGTCATTGCCTAACAATGATTGAATGCTGAGAATATCATACACAGGATTAGGAGATGGTCCCCGTCTTATATCGCTGCGATAGTACAACTTCAAACCACTGTCCTTGGCATGGTACAGAAGGAGAATCAGCAAGTCGGTGACTTCCCCTATTACTGTTGTAGTTGCATTTTCTGATGAGGAAACTGCTGCACGAACGATGTCCACATCAGCATCCCCATCTGCGTTGTGAACAGTACACCCGTGCTTCTTCATCTCACCTACGAGGGAAATAAATGCTTGCTTGTTGTTTTCATTAGCCAAGAAGTGTTCCTTCTGGCCAACAAACTTCATGCTTGGACTGAGATTCACATTTCTGCTTGTCTTGGTGCTGCGTCTTCTGTGGGTCATGTCCTTGATCGTAGGAGAGCTGCTGTAGCCATCAAAAACAATGATTGCTTTTCCATATGTTTTCAGAGTGAAATCGGCATATGAGTTGGCGATGCTGTCATATGTTTCATCTTGACGCCAGGAAACACGATGTAGTAGAGATCCACCATCCAATACGTACTGGTCTGTGCACTGAATTTCTTGAACTTCTTCCATGCGTAAAGTGTCAGTGTATTTGATTATTGCATGAGCTAGCTGAGACTTATCGGGTTTCCTCAAGATACTTCGTGATTCGAACAATGCAGGAGGATATGCACACAGTTCGTAACACATGACATCTTCAAGATTCATGTCTCCGCCAGTGGCAACAGTCATCATTTTCTGAAACAGTAGTGCAGGATCTACTTCTATATCTGAAGCATCAGTGATCACAACGGCAGAAGCAGATCCTAGTGTTTTCACTTTGTCAGATCTTTTGGCAGAATATGTAAAGGCTTGTTTCCCAATCATTTTTACGACAATGTTCATACCGATTGAATGCAATTGATGAACGTTAACTCCAGGATCAGCAGTTAGCCCTGTTACAATGTTGCAGAGACCCGAGGAAGAATGGAATGGGGATAAGGATTCCAGACGTTCAAGTACTTTCTTCATGTCATTACTGTCCCTGATTTGTCTACTTCCCCTCATTTCCTTGTGCTGTTCACTACTTTCCAACAAAACTCTGGTGTATTCCTGCATTGCTAAGTTATAAGTGGAACACAGAGGCATAGAAAGAGCCACGTTGTCCTTTGGATGTCTGTAAATCCACTTCCGCGTGTCAGTCCGCCTCTGCTTTTCAGGGAACGCATTAGTACTTGTTCTATCACCAGGTCTGTGCCGAGTCCGGCCCATAATCTGTCGCTTCTTCTTACCACAAACTTACCTTCCTGGAACATTTTGTTAACGGCTGGATTTTCAGAAGGCAAACTTAACATTTTCTGCAGGTACAGGTATATCGATTTCAGGTAATTGTGATGTCCGGCTGCTGCAATTATGGGGATGGTCTCCAGCATAGCTTGCAAGTGCAAATCCCACGAGCCGGTTCTGTCTGTTGTTATCAAGGAACGTGCAATGTTGATCATTCGCTGATATTCCAACCAGAGTTGACTTGTTTGCGAAGTAGATTGTAGGTCAGTTTTCTTCGCATCCAAAGTGGTAGCAATCTGAGACAATGCATTCGAAGATTCCACATCCTCAACTGATTGTTTGGCGGTCATAACATCGTCGAGCAGGTCACAAGCTTCCTTATGGAGGTCATGAGGAGTTCCATCTTCATTACGAGGGAAAACGTCTGCGACTAGTAAGGTACTAAGAGCTGCATCTACTATCATATGACCACGTATCGCTCTTGAAACAGCTTTTCCAGACATCATGTGTTGCACGGCATTTGGTCCGTATATTTCTTGAAGTACTTCAGACAATCCTGAACCATTCATAAGAGTACCGACTGCTCCCAAAAGATTCATCAGAGTGTGAAATGATCCCAGCATTAAAACAATGTCCTGCAGGTCTCTCTGTTCATTGATGATTTGGGAAGCTTTCCAGAACAAAGGCTGATCAAAGGTAATAATGCATGGGACTTTTTGATCGCGTGCTATCTTGCTCAAATATAGTAATGTCGAAAATATGCAGGTCATGTCAGTTGGCGACATATCTATGATGGGAAGGAACGTGATCGACGCCACACCTGGATGTGAGACACTTGATCCACCGTGAATTGCCTGCATTGTTCCGGACCAACTTGGACCTGATCTTTCTGCTGAAGATATCTGCCAGAGAAGACTAAGTCGACTTATGGTGGCAGTGGGTACTGGAAGTTCGCGGAATGAGATGTCCCTCAACATGCTTCTCGCGTGTCTATATTCCCTAATGTCAACGGTTGCAATCTTCTTAATGTCATTGTCACCAACATTACGCCTGTGAATAGAAGGGTGGATCTTGATCTTCGGAGTTATTGCGGCAATCATACCCATTCCATGAAAGGTATTCTTCCCATCCAAAGTGCAGACATCATGATCGACGTTATCTGCTGCTAGAAGGACTGCAGTGTTTTCATCAACAGTAAAAGAGCCAGACCCACTTGCCAGCGCCGCGTTTCTTTCGAATCTTGTTACTTCTGCATACGACGAACAGTAACCCAGCTGATGGAGAACGTCAATAAGGTACCTTGACCTAAAGTTGTGGTGTAGCTGAACCGACAAACCGATCTGTAGTGGACATAGTAATCCTCTAGGACGGGTTGCTTGCATAATGCTCTGCCCAATTGCACCTATTTTTCTTGAAGCATCCTGTCCCGCAAATGCTTTTGATAATAGCAATTTCAGACTGTTGGGAATGTAATCAAGAGCACTTTCTGCAGTGATGTCATTTGGAGATGGATACACATCTTTTCTAGGCGAGTCGACAGACTTGATATCACTTCTGATTATTTTTGCAGCAGCTTCTACTAGGTAAATCTTCTGTAGCTCTATATCTATATCACATTCTTTCGACTTTTTGTGATAATCTATAAGAATTTCATTAGCTGTCTCTCGTAGTGTTACTACATCTGCCTTCCCACTTTCACCTGATATTATGATCTTGTCTCCATAACGTTCTAAAAGCTTTCTCTTCATGTGCCTGCGTTCGTAGACAGAGCTCTGACTTCCTTGAAGATATTCCTCCATTTTGGAAATTAGGTCTCCAATCAACAGTTGTTCATCATCATTCTCTTCCGGTAAGCACAGGTCTGAAGGAATGCTTGGTGATGCTCTTCATTAGTTGGTCTCCCTTTCTTCGAATCATGATCGTCGGAGGAGTATGCGCGAGGAATGTTTTTTCCACTTCGAAAATTTACGCTGCAGGTGTGATGGTAGACACAATCTGCAGCTGGAAGATCACGAAGATAATACTCCAGACGGCCTTTTACATTAAACGACCATTCATCGCAGCGGCTTTCACAGCACCTTTTTATGGTTTCGGAGAACTCTGTAGTTCTTATTTTGACATGCTCTGATTTTGGTTTGTGTTTGGAAAAAAAGTCCACAAAGGTATCACAAAACAAACAGTGAGTAGCACTGGAAAATGCGTATTCATGAAAACGAGCACTTTTCCTTGGTATTGCCTCGGCTGCGGTCTGTCGCTTCTTTATTTCAATGGTCTTTTTATCCGTAAACCTTTTCCTACATACAACGTGAACACTTATTCCAGCTGTTGCAACAACATCGCTTCCATGGCTGCGGCTGGATGCATTTATACCATCTGCTTCTTTTTGCGAGATGTGAACCACTTCCTGTCCGCTGTCCAATTTCTCCTTACAAATCACGCACAATTCTTCAGGGGTCTGCATTCTTGAAGGCGGATGCACACCGAGTCAGCCGTACACCGAGTCAGTCTGAAACAGAAAACACAAATTAATAAACTGTGTTGCAGTATTTAAAAGGAGTACATAATAACAGTTTTAAAGAAAATGACAAGCACAAATACGCAGATTTGATAGTGGGTAGTAGGAATTAAAGAGTTGTATATAATATAAGATTATAAAGATGTAGCAATGTCCATTCTCACATACACTCCATACAGTATATTTTATTTACATTACGTGACGTCATAGTTTAATACTAGCCGCCTAATACAATTTTTAGTGTCATATAGGTTAATTTAGAAACGAAAATGTGTTTTAAAACATTTTACTGATCAAGAAAAACGTCATAACTCTCTCTACAAAGCGAAATTAAAATTTATTGTATTTCGTAGGAAACTGCCAGTCCGCCATTTTGAATTTCATTTTTGGGGGTGTTCCCGGGGTCCAATTTTGTCGGATTTTGGATATGTTATTCTGCAATGGTTCCTGAGCTGGAAACAGTTTAGAAAGCTTCTGAAGCAATTTTGCCCAGGTTGAAGCTATTTTTGCTCTAGATTGCCTGGACTACATGTCTAGTTCTGTGTTGTGTTTTGTTTTGTTTTGTATTGTATCGCCCACTTACACATCTCATTTTTTTAGGTGATTTACATCAACCCACTCATCGATCATCCTGCCTCGAAAGGGTAAAATCACTCCGACAATTTCTGTTACGTGTGCAGTTCGTTCGCGACTAAATCACAATGGCGTACAACCACGATGGATCTTCAGAAAACTTACCGGTTATACTTCGGCTGTCCACTAGGCGACCAAGATAAGGCGTGGGCGCCACATGTTATCTGTACCGCTTGTTCGAATGGATTACGTGACTAGTTGAACCGAAGGAAAAAGTCGATGCCGTTCGCTATACCCATGATATGGGGGGAGCCGAGAGACCATCATGGCGATTGTTACTTTTGCAATGTTAACATAACTGGATTCTCCGTGAAGAACAAGCATAACATCGTTTATCCGAACGTAGACTCCGCGATCAGACCGATCGCTCACGATGACACGATGCCGATTCCGATACCTCCACAGCATGGACTCGATTCTTTACAGTAGAATACGAAAGGGAATCCGACGAAGGTGCGATTGGTGGAGATGCGAGACCCTCGGGCGATTTTGACTACACACCTGATGAAGAGCAATCGGAGGAGCCGGAGAGGCTTACCCAAAACGAATTGAATGACCGCATTAGAGACCTAGCCCTGTCCAAAGAGCAATCAGAACTTCTCTCCTCGAGACTCAAGCAGAAACACTTACTTAAGAAGAAAGTCCGAGTGTGTCACTATCGAAAACGAAACCATGATTTGGCGACATTCTTTATAGTAAACAGTTCGCTCTGCTATTGCTATGATATCAATGGACTTTTCGAGAACTTGTTACAGGTACACACACCATCTGAGTGGCGCCTCTTCATTGATTCCTCACAGCGAAGCTTGAAAGCGGTTCTCCTGCATAACGGGAACTTAAAGCCGTCCATCCCGATCGTCCATTCCAATCAGGAGACATAAGATAACATGAATATACGACTCGAAGCAATCCAATACAGCACTCATCAATGAAATATCTGTGGTGATCTCAAAGTCATTGGTATGTTAATGGGCATGCAAGAAG
Organism: Bathynomus jamesi; assembly: GCA_023014485.1. Lineage (NCBI taxonomy): Eukaryota > Metazoa > Arthropoda > Malacostraca > Isopoda > Cirolanidae > Bathynomus > Bathynomus jamesi. Next base: position 722,005 of record JAJOZX010001775.1, read on the forward strand.
GGTTCACGAAGTAATGTTGTTTCCTATGCCTATGGGACAGCCGTGATACCGCGGATCATTACATTAGACGTGACTGGCATCAAAGAAGCACATACGAGCCAGGAACGGGCAGTGTCCAGTGTGTTCCTTTAGTTGATCCACAGAAGATTTTCCTGCCACCTCTCCACATTAACCCTTTAACGCCGGAATTGTTTGTAGGATTAAGTTGTGAATGCGTGTATTTGAAACGTTATTAATATGTAACGGTCGTCCTCTTAGTGTTAAGCTCGGCTTAATGAAAAATTTTGTGAAAGCGATGGGTAAGGCGAATTCGAGAGGGTTTCGATACCTTGTTCAGAAATTTGCAAACATCACTGCCGCGAAATTGAAGGAGGGAATCTTTGTGGGGCCCCAAATCAGAGAGGTTCTGCAGGATGAAGGCTTTGAAGAAAGCCTCAATGCCTTAGAACTAAAAGAATGGCAGGCTTTCAAATGGATTTGTGGAAACTTCTTGGGTAACCACAAGTCTCCCGCATATCAAGAAATGGGATGTTGCATGTCCTTGAAAATACATTTTTTACATTCACATCTAGATTTCTTTCCCGACAACCTTGTCGCGGTGAGTGACGAACAGGGGAAACACTTCCATGAAGACATCCAGTCAATGGAAAATCGTTACCAAGGTTTCTGGAACGAAAGTATGCTGGCAGACTACTGATGGATGTTGTACCGCGACGACCCGGACAAGGTTTACTAAAGAAAATCGTACTCGCAACGTTTTTAGGGTGGTGTACATTTTTTTATGAATAAAGTTGTACTTTTACGATAAATTGTGATGAAATTAACACCAGTCATATTTCGATAACTAGATGTGCTAGAGGAAAACCGAAAACAGATTTGGAAAACCGGTCTAGAAAAGTGTGTATACATCTTAGATGAGAGGAAAAAGTTCGATTTTGTCGACCAGTGTAATTAAAAAAAATTTTTTTTGTTCTTTATTAAGTTCATACTAAAGTAACTTCCTATGCAATGATATCTTAATGAATCATTTTTTTAACTACATAATCATTTTTTTATTAAACTTAATCATATAATCTTGTTAATTCTGCATTGTTCATTTTTTATACTGTATATTCTCTCGTAAATTTTAAAAGAAGAAATCATATCCTGCCGAAACTCTAATCAGCATTTAATTTTAAATTTTAAACATTTAATTTTAGCTCATAATAAAATATATATCTTAATATCCATTTACAGTTGACACGGCAAATCATGATAACATCAGATTTGTCAATATGCCGTTACAGCAAAATTTGCCTTCATCTACAAATATTTTGATTTATCATTTCCTGCAAGATCCACATAATACACCAAACACAGGTGGATTGAATGAGAAAAAGAATTCAGCCTATTAAAAATCGGAAAAAAAAACAAGTCAAATTAAATAATAATGACGTCACTAACTTAACTAGTCTCTAATTCACTGTAACCTTTCAAATTCTGTTCTGTCTGATCTGACCCAGAGGCTGAAGCATTACCTGTAATATTTAGAAGCAGTAAAATTCAGTAAAAGGATATCTTTATCTTCTCCTCTGAGTCCTGTCTTCTCCAAAAGAATTTAGTTTTAGAATAACAGAGCATTTTCAGAAAACAGTAAAGTTAGAAATCAATAGGTCTTAACGCTGAGACCAGCCTTGCCCCACAAACTTCTCCGATACGCTACAAGAAGAATCTGGAAATCGACCAATATCCTAGTATGTGTTCACAAAATCCTCCGATCCGCTACAAGAAAAAATCAGAGGGTAGTACAAAAGAAATTATTGCGATTCCCTGCACAGTACCAAACTACTCCAGAGTGAGAAATCCGTTGCTGCCACCTAACAGGATCTCCGTTAACTTCTAACACACACACACACACACATATATATATATATATATTAGGGTGTCACTTAAATGCAAAGTTTCAAATTTTCATGCTGACACCCCGCGAATCTATTCCATTGGTAAAAAAAACATGGTGACTGAAAAATCTTTTTATTTGAATAACTATAAAAGGTCGCCCCCGCCTTCCAAAGTTTAATGCTTGCGCGGCGTCTCCATAATCGTTCATTAGATATCTATATCTCTATATATGTGTGGTGTGTATCTGTGTGTGTCTGAATATCTGAGAAATAAAGTGAACAATACTTAACGATTCACCGTTTCTCATTTCAGCTACGTGATTTCTGGTGATGGAAACCCGGAAGTGTATATACCTATTAGGGGCAGCGGTTGATGAGGTGAAAGGATGCAAGCTTCCTTCCTACAGGCAAGCATTCGGTTACTTCCTTTACCTTCACCATGAAAAGAAAATGACAATACGTGACGCGTTGAGGAAGTCACTTCGAGCAGTGATGTCCTTCTGGGAGAAAGCTCACATTCCAACCAGACTCGAGACACACTGCGTCAGCAAACTGGATAAAGTCTTCGAGGAGTGGAAAGGACTCAAAAAACACGCCTCAAGGACGAGCGATTCACACAAGACGAAAGAAAAAGAATTCATTGAACGCCTCGATCGTCTCTTTGACATCGCCCACGCTGATTGTGAGAAATTGGTCAAGTACGCAGAGGATTGGGAGTTCCTTCAGCAGCAGCGCCAGAAAGGACGTCCAGGTTCAATGGCAGGTTTGGACATGACCCATCAGCGCCAAGTCAAAGATTGTACTCGACGTCGGGAGGAAGAGGAGAAACGAAGAAAGCGATCAGCAGCTGAAATGGAGGCAGTATCCAACGAAGCGGTTTTGGAGTCCTCATCCTCCAGCTCAGATGATAGCGAAGAAAAAGGAGCATGTGGTGGTTCGTTAGCGTCTAAACAAAGAGCAACGAAGAACATCATGACATCGGAATTGGCGGCAGCGCTTGATCGCACGCAACTCTCGTCAAGAAAGGCCACATATCTGCTGTTTGAGGCAGCTTCCAGCTTAGGGCATGATGCTAGCGACTGACTACAACATCAATCGTGGATCCATTCATCGTCAGCGTGAAAAATTCCGTACCCTTAAGGCTCGGCAACTGAAGAGCGAGTTTCAAGGCAATAGTCCGTTGACTGTTCACTGGGACGGAAAACTCATGCAAGATCTGACGTCACGAGAATATGTTGACCGCTTACCTATTCTTGTATCTGGCTCCGGGACAGAGCAGCTCCTCGGGGTGCCAAAACTTCTGTCAGGAACCGCGCTGGCACAAACAAATGCCATCATAGATTGCCTGAATGAATGGGAGTGACCGATCATGTCAAATCTATGTGTTTCGACACAACCGTGACAAACACAGGCCACCGTGGAGGAACTTGTGTTCTTCTGGAAGAAAAAGTTGGACGTGACCTGTTACACTGCGCGTGCAGACACCATGTACTGGAGTTGGTGCTACAGGCGGCATTCGCAGCATCGCTAGATTCAGTATCTACCGGTCCAGAAATTCTGCTTTTCAAGCGCTTCCATGATTATTGGACCCGCATTGACCAGCAACAGTTCCAAACTGCGGACACGGATGCGTTCACCAAAGCAGCTATTTTTAAGCATAGAACGGAGCTCATTGAGTTTGCAAAATCACAAGCACTTCAAGTTCGTGATGACTATCAGGAATTCCTCGATCTTTCCGTCATCTTTCTTGGAGGAGTTCCATACAAGGGACTAAACTTCCGCGCCCCTGGTGCTATGCACCGGGCGAGATGGATGGCTAAGGGGCTCTATGCCATCAAGATCTGGCTCTTCCGAAGACAGTTTAAACTGACGAACACTGAGGAACGCGGAATTCGAGATATCTGCCTCTTTTCTGTTCTAGTTTACATGAAAGCGTGGGCAACAGCTCATCTGTCCATCGAAGCTCCGCTGAATGATTGGGAATTGATGAGGACGCTCCTTCGATACCCGCACAAGAAGATCTCTGATGGTACCACCAAGAAGCTGTCTGCGCACCTGTGGTACCATTCGGAGGAGGCAGTGGGTCTGGCGTTCTTTGATGAGAGGATATCGATGGAAGTGAAGTGCAGCATGGTTGCAGCGTTAGATCAAGAAGCCCCTCACATGCCGCCAAAACGACCTTTGGTTCTTGATACTATGTTCCTCAGTGACAGCAAAGGACTGGAGCAACTGATCACAAAGAACACCCGAGGATTCTTCTCAAAACTTCAGCTGCCAGATTGCTTTCTGCTCCACCATCCCAGTTCATGGACGTCAAACTCTGAATACGTGCAAGCTCGGGATGTGGTCTCCAAACTTGCAGTGGTGAACGACAGAGCAGAACGGGCCGTGGCTCTGGTGAAGGAGCTGAACGGAAAGTTGACAGTGAAAGAAGAACAGCTCCAGTTCCTCGTTCAAGTTGTCACTGACCACAGAAAGCAACACCCAGCTCCGAACAAATCAGCATTAGTGAGGACGCGAAAGAACTAATCACTGATCAGCGTATGAGCACCATTATTCTGCTACTGTATATGTATTTTATTTCTCAAAGTTTTGCTTTTGTTGCTTCTCCATTTTGTACCATTATTCGCCAAATTATGTCTTCTATTTTGATTATATAATAAACTGTTTGTATTCTTTGCGTTTTTAAGTGTCTTACTTTCGTTATTTCACCAAATTGCCTTGTTTTTTATTATCTGGTTCGGCCCAAGCTGTGAACACTGAACAGCTTGTTGACGTCAACAAATGGGTCTTGTTTTCAGTGACGAGGGCGACCTTTAAATGATGACCAATCAGGACCAAATTTCTCTTCCGTATGTTTTACACCAAATGGAACAATTTTAGGGGGTGTCATAGGAAAATATCCATCGTTTAATTTTCCCCCTATTACCTAGTGACACCCTAATATATATATATATATATATATATATATATATATATATATATATATATATATATATATATAGAGAGAGAGAGAGAGAGAGAGGAGAGAGAGAGAGAGAGAGAGGTGACAAAAGTAAATAGCCATTACTGACATTGCTCAATATGTTAAAAAAGAAAGCAAACCAAGCGAAGACCAAGTATTATGGTAATGTGAATGAAAGCAACGAATCATTGATAGTTACAAGATGCCACGTGATGAAGGTCGGTATATATATATATATATATATATATATATATATATATATATATATATATATAGAGAGAGAGAGAGAGAGAGAGAGAGAGAGAGAGAGAGAGAGAGGTGACAAAAGTAAATAGCCATTACTGACATTGCTCAATATGTTAAAAAAGAAAGCAAACCAAGCGAAGACCAAGTATTATGGTAATGTGAATGAAAGCAACGAATCATTGATAGTTACAAGATGCCACGTGATGAAGGTCGGTATGAAGGTTTTCCCTCTGAATCGCTTTATAGATATGAGGCCTCTCTGCAAAATGATAATAAGCTCTTATTGCGTGTGTTCCATAATTTAAAGAATGATTGGGTAGCATTTGCCAGTTTTCACCTATCAGCATACGTGGAAGGGTGGCACTGTTTCGGTGCACCTACGGCAAACCTATTTCTTATGATAGTAGGCCAGTTTCGCATGTTACACGTTGCCTTGTTTAGCTTTCAGCTTAAATTCTCTAATTAACAATTACCACTGTTACAAACAAAATTATCCTAACGATTGTGTTTGCTCCTCACTGAATGCCTAGTTAGTCGTCCTCATATTGATTAATACGGCTAATAACCAAAAAGAAAATAATATACAGGGTGGGAGAAAAGTCTTTAAGGATTTTATACATACAAACAATGTTAATAGTAAATAAATTCCAATGATATCACTGCAGTGTATATGGTACTTTTTAAAGCAACTATACAAGGCCAGGAATGACCCAAGGCTAGAACAGGACCCTGGGCTAGTCAGCGCCATATCAGTAAGGATGGAATACAGCAATGAAGAAAAAGTGTATCTTCTATCGTGGGTTAGTTCTTATAGTAATTGTGAAAAAAGTGTGCATTTATTTCAAGAAAAATTTAATAAATCACCACCAAATGCAACCACTCTTCGATACTGGACGCTCAAACTTTTGGAAACAGGAAGCCTGGTAAAAGATCGTCCAAGAAGCAGAAGTCCAGTAACAGCGACAGGAAACAACAACAAATAAAATACTCTCGCTACTTTTCAAGTCGATCCAACAACTTCAACGAGAAAAGTTGCACAGGAATTGGGTATTTCCAAATTTTCAGTAGCAAAAATATTGAAATCACAGGGGTATCACGATTACAAATCCATTTACTCTTAACTCATATACGACGATGATTCTGATAGACGGCTGCAGTCAGTTTGCTAAAACAACGAGACAAAAGTTCAACAGTGATCCAGATTTCCTTGGAAAGATCAAATTGTCAGATGAACGTGTCTTCGGTTTAACGAGGAAAGGAAACAAACATAACATTCACTACTGGGCGAAAAAAAAAATACGAGTGGGTAAACCTGTTAAAACGGCTACACTAACAGTTCGGGCGTGCAGTGGTTATTCAGGGCTCGTTTCCTTTGACATACCGAGAGATACGATGGATGGATGGAAACGCTATTCCCAGGAATTGAGTGATAAAGTTTTGTCACAGTTTACTAACGGTTGGCAGAATTGGCTTTATCATCATGATGGAGCGCCTCACATTACTCTGCAGCTACCCGTAAGATTCTGGACACATACGTTGAAGGAAGATAGGTTAGGCGGCTAGGTCCCATCGAGTGGCCAGCCAGATCATCTCATTTAACCTCATGTGATTTCTGGCTTTGGGCTTATTTGCGTGACAAACTCTACACTCCTGGTTTCATCTATCCAAATGTGAATGCCTTTTTCCGCAGAAAAGGATCCCGGTCGATATGTTCAGAAGAACAATGAAGTTTGACAGAGAGAATCCACAATTATATTATAGTGGATGGAGAACTCTCTGAAGATTAAATTACAATTAACAAAATATTTGTATGCTAAAATTCTTATAGACTTTTTTGATTGATAGTACTATAGATTTTATTATTTCTAATTTATTAATAACCCAATTTTGCAATCCTAACACGTGTGAATTGACAAATTTCTTCAGAGGCGAATTGTTGGCCTTTGAGAAGGTTTCTTTAGTCAAAGGAATATTTTACATCGGTTTCGCATTCACCTGTCAACCATTATCAGAATGTGCAGTTGAAGACAACGAGCAAGACAACAGTTGCCCCGCGTCCGGCTGTCCAGGTCCATCACAGGCAACGTTATGTGCCCTCAGACGAAGTGCAAAGGTGAGCCCACTACAAAGTGCTGGTGAATTGGGTGTGCAGGTGGTGTTAGTTATAGAAATATAGGCTATTATTGTAGGGTGGCTAGAAGAAAGCTTATGCTAACCCCTCACGATATTGCTCGTCGCCAGCGGTGTGCAGCATCAAGGAAGAACTGGGATCTTGTTTGGAGCACCGTGATATTCAAAGACGAGTCCCGATTTGTCTCACTTTCAGGCATTGGGCGTATTGGGTATTGAGACGTCTACCAAAGAAATTTTTACAGCAGCACCTACAGGATACAGTGAAACACAAAAGTATTTCTTTTATGGTGTCGGTTGCCCCACCTTTATTACTCCACCATTACCCAACCATATTCCGACGCATAACATCCAAATCTTGACCTGATCACCATAGAGATAAGACTTTACCACCAACCCCACTTGAATTGAATCTTGTCCATGTTTAACTGTTGGAAACACCATAGAGATATCTTTTGTTTACAACAGCATGAAAAATTATCTGGTCATCCCCTATATATTCATCTCCATTCTAACGCTTGGCTATACCTTATATGAGAAATTTGACAAACGTGGTACACTAGCTTCGAATGGGTATACCAACTTGAAATATCTTACCGTAACTCCATATCTCAGGTAAAATGGATAAGTGTTGTCCACACCACTTGGTCATACAATTTATCTGAAGAGGAGTCAATAGGCTTGCAACTAGCAATTCATTTTTTTTCAAAGGAAACATATATCACCCCCATCTTTACCAAACAATCAAATTTGTCAACTTGCAATCTATTTACTTAGATCTAATTTCTCAATCAGTGTTTATCCATTTATGCAGGAAGAGCTGCCAAGGGCAAATGTCCGCAAAAGCATCCATCCTCATAGAAGAAGAAGAGAGCCAAAATTAAGGTTCAGGGATTTGGAGATATGTCTAGGCACTCTGCGTTTGAAAGATTGGAGGTTATAGACAGGGGGAAAGATGGATTCAGGAAGATTGTTCCAGAGTTGACCGGTTGAATACAAGAAAGACGGAAAATACCGATTAACCCTTGCGTTAGAGAGTTAGACAGGAAAGGAATGAGAAAGTGTAGAAAGTCTGGTACTGCGTGCTCTCCTTAAAGGAGGAGGCATGCAGTTAGAGAGTTCAGAAGAACAGTATCCGTTATAATAGAGATAGTAAAGAGAGAGTGAGACAACATTGCGGCGAAGAGAGAGGGATTGAAGACAGTGAGTAAGAGGCGGGGGAATTAATGCAAGGAAAAGCCTTTGATTCCACCTGGTCATGTACGGCTCTGTGGGTTAAGTGGCCGTTCAAAAATTACGTAACACTATTTTTGCTAAAACTTGACACCCCAGGTCCCCCAGGAACGTCGTTCTGTAACGCTAGACAAGGCACCCCTAAGATGTTATGTAACACTTCCCCACCCCACATCCCACACGTTACAGAACGTTACAGTCGGTGAGGGTGTCAGGTTTTAGCAAAAATAGCGTTACGTAATTTTTGAACGGCGCATAAGCCACCCCATACATGAGAAGCATACTCAATACAGGGCGGACAAGACCCCTATAGGGAGACAGCAACTGAGTGGGGGTGAAGAAACCACAGAGGCGTTACAGTACACGTAACCTCTTAGACGCTGTTTTGGAAAGAGAGTATATGTGATCTTTCCAGAAAAGATTACGAGAAAAAGAAACGCCAAGAATGTTAAGAGAAGAGGAAGGATTGAGTTGTGTATTGTTGAAGATAAGGGGGTAGTCGTGGGGAAGATTGAGACGAATAGATAAATGGAGGAACTGAGTTTTTGATGCATTGAAAGCCACAAGGTTTTCTCTGCCCCAATCAGAGATAGCAGAAAGATCAGAGGTCAGGTGTTTAACAGCTATCCTCTACGAATCATGGATTGACTGTTGAGAGGGACGCTTTGGGAAGCGGGTGAAGTGAAGAATGGAATCATTGGCATAGGAGTAAATAGGACAAGAATTGCGAATTAAAAGATTAATAATAAATAAAAGGAAAAGAGTGGGTGACAGGACAGAACCCTGAGGAACACCACTGTTGATAGCTTTAGGAGAAGAACAGCGGCGATCTACAACCGAACCAATACATCGGGCAGACAGGAAATTAGAGATGGAGGCACAGAAAGGAGGATAGAAACCGAAGGAGGGCAGTTTTGAAATTAAAGATTTGTGCCAGACTCTATCAAAAGTTTTCAATATGTCAAGCGCAATAGCAAAAGTTTCACCGAAATCCAGAAAGGAGGATGACCTAGAGTCAGAGAGATATGCAAGATCGCCAGTCGAGCGTCCATTGCAGAACCCATACTGACAATATGAAAGAAGATTGTGAAAAGAGAGTTGTTTAGTTGTTTAAGAATCTTCCTATTAAGGATAGATTCAGAAACAAGAAGGCAAGAAATCAAAGCTGAATGAAAGCGAACTTCCAGTAGGAAGGGAAAGTACCAGATGGGAGACAAAGAAAAAGTTTGCTTCGGTCAACACAGAAGCACAGTTCTTAAGAACAACAGGAGAAACACCATCAGGACCATACGCCTTCCTAGAGTTGAGTCCAGATAGGGTAGAAAAAACGTCTTTAGAAGAGATTCTATTTTCAGACATAATAAAGTCAGAGTGAGGGGAGATGAAGGAACAGCATCAGAATCGTCTAGGGTTAAATTGTAAGCGAAAGTTTGAGCGAAGATTTCAGCTTTATCAGGAGAAGAGACGACAACTGTGCCGTCGGAATGGAAAAGAGGAGGGAAAGAAGAGGAAGTAAAGTTGTCGAGGAGGTTCTTAGCTAGATGTCAGAAAGAACGAGAAGAATTAGAATTTGATAGATTTTCACATTTTTGTCGCATGAAGGAATTTTTGGCGAGTCGAAGAACAGATTTTGCACGATTCCGGGCAGAAATATAAGCTGAGTGAGTCAGGAGTTGGATAGCGATGGTAGCTTCTGAAAGCCTCCTCTCTGGTGCAGATATCATTAGAACAAGTAAAGTTAAACCAAAGTGTTTTGTATTAGTAGTAGGAATAGAAAATGGAATGTACGCCTCCATGCCCGAGAGAATCACTTCCGTGATGCGCTCAGCACTCTCCGGGAGACCCTAGCTACGGAAGCAGTAATCATTCCATGGGAAATCACAAAAGTATTGCCTAAGGGCCTCCGAATCGGCAGCGCCAAAGTGCCAAAGGCGCCTCCTCTTGGGAGGATCGAAGGGCCGAATTGGAGCGATAGGACAGGAAACAGATATAAGATTGTGATCGGGGGAGGACAACGGAAAAAAAAGTTTGACAGAAGAAGAAGAAGGATGAGAGGTAAGAAATAAATCCAGAATGTTGGGCCTATCTCCAAGGCGATTGGGGATATGAGTAGAGGGCTGTATAATCTGCTCTAAGTCATTTAGGATAGAAAAGTTGTAAGCTAGTTCACCAAGGATGTCAGTGAAATGGGAGGAAAGCCAAAGGTGGTGGTGAACATTAGAATTTCCAAAAATGAAGATATTAGCAAAGGGAAAGCGGGAAAGAATGTATTCCACTTTAGAAGTGAGGTAGTCAAAGAATTTTGGATAGTCAATAGAATTAGGAGAAAGGTAAACAGCGCAGATGTATTTAGTTTGAGATTGGCATGTAAGCCGTAGGCAGAGGGTATAGAATTCGGAAGATTCGAGTTCGGAAATACGAAAACAAGTTAGGTCATTGTGTACATATACACAGCATCCACTTTTCGAGCGAAATTGAGTATAGAGAAAGTAAGAGGGTACAGAAAAGGGGTTGCTCTCAGTCGTCCCAGACACCTGAATTTCAGTGAGGAAAAGAAGATGAGGTTTAGAGGAGGAGAGGTGGTGTTGAACAGATTGAAAATGTGAGAAAAGGCCACGAATGTTGCAGAAGTTTAAGAAAAGTTAATCAGACAGAGGTCTAGAAAATCTCGAATGGGCAGTAGCAGATCAAGCCCCCTTGCTTGGGTCTGCGTTCCCGGTATCGGCAAGGGGGAAGCCAGAAGTGGAGACATTTATGGTCGCCTCCTAAGGGGACTCCGAGGCTCTTGAAGTTGATGCCATTCTTTTTTTAAATTTTGAAAAGATTATGTAGTGTGTAAGATGCATATGTATGTAGTGAAGAATAGGGAGAGGAGTGTGTGTTTGAGAGCATGCTGGACTTCTCATAGGGTAGATGAGACACGGAAAAAGATCAGGTAAGGAGGACAGTGACAGGAGAAACGGCAGTTCCAGCAGTCCCAATCTTCTGTCTAACATCTCCCCCCCGGAGTACTTCCCAGTCGATTGGTGTCTACAATCTCCTCCTATTACTCTCTGATTGCTCGAGCTCAAATGACTCGGACTTCCCAGCACCGCCCTCTTCCATGTGGGAAAATAGGGGCGGGAGTGCCCCAGATGTAATCTGTTACCTGAAGTTTCATCACTAGCGCATAATCCAGTGGTTCTGAATCTTTTGATGTTCGCGGCACACTTTTGAGGCGAAAAATATTGCGCGGCACGGTACTTAAAATATATATAGAAAAATACTAGTACAAGATGTAAAATAATATTTTAAAATCCCTATAACTAACTTTCCTTTAACTTACCTAATTTAATTATTCACTATTATTAATGAGATACTTGAGCTTGGTGTTTTTTTGTTATTTCATCAATGTTCGGGCGTATGTATGATAGGCAAACTCTCATATCATCTTCAACGCAGCAAAGTCTTTCTCTTTTTTTACATTTAATGATTGTAAGTGATGAAAATCCCAATTCACAGAGATATGAAGTAGAAAACTGCATCAAAACAGCTAAAGCTTTTTGAAATTTCAGGATATTCATTCATAATGGAAATCCAGAAAATATCTAGAGGAGATTCTGCATGTTTGATCTTCAGACTACGATCAGTTGAAATGGATGCCAACTCTTCTTGTTCAGATATTTTCAAATAAAAATTAGTGGAAATGAGAATGAATGGGTTCCTGATCCAATCATATTTCTGTATTTAATGATGGAAAATATCGTTGCATATTGCCTTCCAACGTTGTGAAATGATCAACTATGAGAGGAATTATTTCTTTGGAATGAGTGTCAGAGATCAGAGGAAACATTTCAAAATTACCATTTTTAATTGCATTTTTCCAAATGACTAGTTTTTCTGTTCTGAAATGCCGTTAACTTATCAGCAGACGTAAGAATGTTTTAATTTTTCCCCTGCATACTGGTGCTTAGACTATTAAGCTGTTTGAATATATTTGCTAAATATGCCGGTTTGGTGCACCAAATCTCACGACTAATATATTCACAAAATTTTTTTCCTTCTCCTCCAAAAAAAGTTAGCAGCTCTTTTTTCAGCTCATATACGCGACATGAAACTTCCCCTCTTGACAACCATCGAACTTCAGTATATAAAATTAAACGTTCGTATTGTGCATCCATATCTTTGCAAAGGTTTTCGAACAGGCGTGTTTTTAATGGCCTCATTTTCACGAAATTAACCATTTCGACAACTTGATCTAGTACATTTTTTAACTCAATTCCTAATGTCTTTGAAACAAGTACTTCCCTATGTAAAAAGCTGATATATCTTTTATCCTGCTATGAACAGTATCATTAGAAACAGGAATCTTTATAATTTCTTTTTCTGCTTCGCTACCAAACATTCTCTTAACAATTTTACGGCACACAGGTATAATAAGTGACTCCGCTATAGTATGTGGCTTCATTTCTTGCGCAATAGCTTCTGAGATTTCGTAAGAAACTATTTGAGCTTTATCAGACAATTTTATGATTTTTTCAAAATTAGTTGCTTGTTTTGATTGCTGGCATAATAATCTTTTGAAATAGTTCAAATCTTTTCCCTGATCATTTGGATGTTTAGATGTGAAATGTCTTTTTAATTTGCTAGGAACCATACTTTCATTCGGCAGTTTTTCAACACACACGACACATAATGGGAGAGGACAGTTTTCATTTCCATACCAAGAAAAATCGAAATTCAAATAACTCATCATGATGGCGATGAACAGTTTTGGAAATCTTCCTCTGTTTATTTATCTGGGTGTTTTTCAGTGTTATTTTCGTTATTGTTTTCACAACCATCATTGCTACGTTTTCTTATAATAAATTTTTCCATTTCGAGGGTGCTGCAATTATCATTGAATAGATTTAGAATAGCACTGCAAAACCACTTTGTCACAAAATAGGAAGAAAGCAGACTGAGTGCCACAGCCCACAGTACTGTCAACTTAAGGCGCCGTACATCTATTATAATAATAAATAATTATAAATATATGTACGATATATATATATGTAATGATTATAATTATATCCTAAAAAGTAATTATAGACCTAATAGTTGGGGATTTATACAACAGAATCCGTAATAGCAAATTACTATTCTGTTTTTATGCAGTTTACTAGGTAACTGGCAACTAGATTTACGAACGTTTTCGGACGTTCTCATGAAATCACGTGACATCCACCGGCTTTAAGAATTATCTTTAAAATCCTTAAAAAATTACTTTAATATTATATATAAACACACAGAAATACCTTTAATTATAATACGAAAATTATATTTTTCATAAATATTTAATTATGTTTATTATTATTATTATTTCATCAGCATCATTTTCTGTAATATAATAATGAAAATTATTTTTGCAGTTTATTAAAGTTCCCCTGAAATGGTTTTTTTTTTGGTGGTTGAAACGTTTTCTTTGGTTATTCAAAATGGGACTACTTGGAAATTTAGACCGAAACTTTGTTCTGGATGAGACTTTGGTTTGAGACTAAATATTTAGCCGAGACTAAATTTCCACATCAAAATACCAGTAGAAATATAATTGCCGTCACTGTTTCGCGGCACACCTCAGAAGGCTTCGCGGCACACCGGTTCAGAACCACTGGCATAATCAATGGAAGCATAATCAGAATGAAGACAACCAAGTAAGTACACATTTAATCTCACTACATTCAAAGTATTATGAGTACATAGTGGTTGAGTGCATAATGAAATTGAAGTACAGTATTTATAAATGTTAGTAAATTATTATTATTTCTATTAACTTTTCCAATGAAATGACTGCGACTAAACAATAATATAGCATTCTTAACTGGTTAGAAACTAGTGAAAGAAGCTTGAATATTGAAGGTGTCTTAACCCTTTACATCCCAGTGTCACTTTGCTGTTTTTGTTCTGATCAAAGCCAAACAATTTTATTCAGTCTCAGAAAAGACCTCCGTGCAGTAAAGGGTTAAGAAAGCGCTTTTTACACTAAAAATAATAATAGGGCTACAAAATTGATCCCTTCAATGAGAATGCAAAACTACCAACTGAGATTGGAACGCCTAAATCTGTTTACCTTAGAGACGAGGAGGTTGCGCGGTCAGCTTATTCAAGTCTTCAAGATGTTCAATGGAATAGACAGGGTAGATTACAGAAACTTATTTTTACTTAATGCCAATCTGACAAGAAATAGTGGGTTTAAACTGGAACTAAAGATATTTAGGACCTCTGTCTGCGGGAATTTCTTTTCCTATAAAATAGTTAATATCTGAAACCAACTTCGCTCAGGGGTTGTTTCCAGCCAAAGTGTAAATGTGTTTAAAAATAGGCTAGACAAAGTACTGAATACTCTCATAGTTTAAGACTAAAACATAACGTAACTCTGCAGGAGTTCGCTTGCAAGGTGTCTCTGTGGGCATGCTAATTATAGAGTTTTTTATATATTCTCCACTTTCCTGTAAAATTTCCTTGTCTACTTTTCCAGGGTCAAGGTTTTTTCTTCAATCTTTTTCCGCACCTACCTCTGGCAGGGAGGGAGCGGAGGGTGGGGAGAGAGCCTTATACTTTTCTATTCATTTTCTACTACTGCTAGGATAGTTGAAAGAAAAATAAACTTGTTTAATAACAGGAACCTCCCAGAGTGGACCGGAAGGTCTTTGAGGCTTCCTCTTGTCCTTGTAACTCCTTATAACTCTCTTTCTCCCTCTCTCTCTCTCTTTCTTTCTCTCACGATCTCTCTCTCTCTCTCTCTCTCTCTCTCTCACGTTCTCTCTCTCTCTAACGATCTCTCTCTCTCGTCGCTGGGAGGGCGAACTATAAGTTAATCTTGGTGTACAGACCTCCGCATCTCCTCCCCTGCTAGTGGATAGGGTGTGTGTAGTTTTAGGAGACTTCAACTGTCGCGGCATAAACTGGGAAGACATGATTGCTGATGCCGAAGGGAGGAGGCTAGTTGACTTTGCTGATGAGAACTTCCTGACTCAGTGGGTCAATGGGCCTCCACGAGATGAAAGCGTTCTAGACTTAGTATTCACGACCGAAGACAACCTCGTCACTGGCCTCACCGTTGACGAATCGTTGGGCGGGAGTGATCACGATCTGATTAAGTTCTGTGTCTGCCTCCCTCGGGTGAAGCGTAACTCGAGAGGAAGTAAGCTCGATCCATGGTGGGCGGACTTTGTTGGTCTCCGGGATAGCGTAGGTGAGATGGGGTTAGATGGACGCGATGTTGAGGGAGTGTGGAATGCATTCCGAGATCAGTTTATGGTGCTGCATGCTGCAGTCTGCTGCCATACCCTCAAAACCAGTCACCCCTGCTTCAATGCAGCCTAATTGGTTCAGTCGGGTCGTCGCTTCGGCTATCCGAATAGGAAAGCTGCGTATAGGAGGGCGAAGGCCAATCGTTCGCATGAGAACACTGAGGCGTATGTCCACCTGTGCAGGGAAGTGAAGGCGAAGGTTAGGCTAGCGAAACGTAACGAAGAACTCCGGGTGGCAAGCCTCTGTAAGGGGAACCCTAACGAATTCTTCAGTTATGTTAATAGTAGAAAGCCCATTAGAAGCATGATAGGCCCGTTAAAGGACCCCAGCGGCGCGCTGCGGACCTCCAACGCGGACATCGCTAATGTGCTAAATAAGTACTTTGCGGGAGTGTTCACCAGCGAGGAGTCCCGCGTCATCCCCGAGCCAGGCGTCAGGCACGAAGGTGCTGGCCTGGATAGTGTTTGGTGTACCGCGACAGTCGTTGCCGATAGAATAGACAAACTGAGCGCGTTTAAGGCTTCTGGGCCAGACCAGTTCCTCCCCAGAGTGTTGCGGGAAGTGCGCGACCAGGCGCCTCCTCACCTGGCTATAGTCTTCAACAAATCGTTGGAGATGGGCCAGGTGCCAGGTGACTGAAGGGAAACCAACGTGACCCCTATCTTTAAGAAAGGGGATCACGAAAGTCCAGGGAACTATCGTCCCATTAGTCTCTCTCTCTCTCTCTCTCTCTCTCTCTCTTCTCTCTCTCTCTCTACAAATCTGTTTAATTTTTGAAAGGTAATATTTGGCAAAGACACGCTCCCCAGAATTCGCGGTTCATCCAATTACAACCCAATGGGCGGTGCTTAAGGACGAGGGCAGGATCTCTGGTTGATGGAAAGTCTCGCTTACACATTATGGACCACTCAAATTCACCGTCGGCCAATAGGAAACTCGCGATTCGAATATTGGGGTGGCTACAATTAGGACCGCGAATATAAAGGGGGAAATTTTCAGCTGGAACCCACAACAGTTGTTTTTATCAAGGAGTAGTTACAGAAATATCTCGTCACGAGTCATTCACAAGAGCTTTACAGTTCCCCGCAATTGTTTGAAGACAGGGATTTCTATGCAGGGGCTACGCTCCACCTTTTCGCAGCGACTGACCGGAATGATCTTCTTTTCACACAAAACATTAATGATATCTGCAATGATCCTCCGTTTGAACCAGCAGAAGTCTCTACCTTCGAGATGCGAGTAATTACGTAATAATATAGTTTGTGATTCGGGCTATATATAGATGTGTCATTCAGTGCTTAACCCTTGCAAGTGTTAGTTAATTTATAAAAAGCCATAATAAACGAAGTGAAAGTATATCTGCCCAGGGGTTCGAGACTCGGTACTCGTATACGATGCGAAGTACACCCAGCTAATCTCCCTTTTGATCCCAGTTAGTATTGTTGTTTTGTGTTTATTATTTGATCCGGTTGCCCTAATCGGCATTTTATCTTATTGTAACTCTCTCTTCCTCTCTCTCTCTCTCTCTCTCTCTCTCTATATATATATATATATGGAAGTATATGTTATCAACCCGGTTAGGCCACCTGCTTGCTGTTTATTATTTGATCCGAACGCCCTAATCGGCATTTTATCTTGTTGTAACTCTCCCCTCCCATATATAGATCGCGGTGTCCTGACATATAAATGCATGTTTACTACAGGATACTGTGCTAGGCTTTCTGTAATTAATGTATTATATTAAGTATTTAGAGAGTGAATTTTGCTTATCAAATATTTACGTTTAATAAATTTATAGAAAGTACAGGTAGAGTTTTAGAATTTCTAAAACTTTAAAGAATTCCAAGTCCTGGGCTCGAGACTCTGTGATGGTACGCATTGCGTAATATACAAGGTTAGGATAAAAGTATTTCCAGCGCTGAAAATTAGTGTACTTGTAACGCCTTTCAGCTCTCTCTCTCTCTCTCTCTCTCTCTCTCTCTCTTCATATATATATATATATATATATATATATCGTGTGGTTGTAATAATACATTTTCTACTCATCACATTTTGTTGTAAATGTTTCATTAAAATAGCAGGTATCCTCAATTATAGATTAGTTTGCATTAGTACTGCGCGAGGCTCTCTGAATGCAATTCGATTTATGAAAAAATTGGATTTTAATTTAAAAAAATTCAGAAAATGTATGAACTAATCAAGTTAATTTCTCCTTAAAGGCCCGATGCGGAACTCGTTCGTGTTATAGCTGCTTATCGTGACAGCTTTGAAGAAAAACAAATAGTAGACAGCGAATTGGAGGTTTTGCTGGACCCTCGACCCACTGACATGAACACTAAGGTCGAAGTATTGGCTCACATCCAGTCCAACGAGTGCCAGGTCATTGAGGAACTAACGTAAGTTTTTTTTGGTTAAGAACGAGACATATTGTATATTCATCAATTTATTAAATGATATAGATCATGTTTTAGCAGAATTTAGCTTACAGAACTAGCGTCCATTAAATAAGACTAACATTAATGGAGACATTTTACACAATATAGTTAGAATTATATATACACGCGTAAGACTTTACACAATACATCGGGTGCGCACAAATAGGAACTTTTTTTTTATCTGTCTGCATACCAATCCATCATTCATCTTAGTGTTGCACAAATCGAATAATTTTTAAAAATTTATAAATCCCTTCCCACGTGACATGTGTAGGAGAAATGAAAGACAATACAGCCCGCAAGTATTACTAAAATATCCTTGTAATCGGTGGGAATTCCAGACAATTTCAGGGACATGCAACTGTTCGAGAAATAACACGGTCACTCCAAGGATGAGTTCCCAGTGAATTAAAATAATTCATTCTTTCCCTATTTGTAAAGTATATTGCAAACCAATGTATCCCCTCGCCCCCAACAACGTCCGTATTAACGATAATCCCCCCCGCATTTTCTCGTAGTTCACAATTTCAATGTTTCATTCTTCGCAAACACGCCGATAAATTTGCAGCGTGTGATTCGGTCACTTTTCATTACTCTCTGGAGTGTATTCGCGTCCATTTTAAAAGTCAGTGACTATGTTCCGGAAGCGGTCGACCTCAATTTGGGCTTGTGACTCGAGGTATACCAGTACACTAATAGGCGTGCCTATCGGGTTGGCGATTTCCAATCTGACTGAGTGTTCCCACTTTGTTGGGGACTTAAGTGTGTATTTACACTAGCAGAGAAGTCGGGGGTAACATCAAACTGGCAAAGGTTAAATTGATCGATAAATTCTTTCTGCGTTAAGCCATTCCCAAGCTCATCACAACCACCAGCAATATGGGCCAGGTTACTGTAAGCTCTCACGCAAAGCGGGAACACAGCGTCTGATGAGTAGTCTGTATCCATAGTCCCACCCAACGCAACGCTATTGACGTTATATTTTTAAGGCCGAAATTCTCGAATTTAAAGGCATTCTTTTTATATTTTCCATTCGTCAAAGCGTGATCCTGCATTTCAATTAATAACCTTTTAGGTAGAACTCCCAGGGCCACGTTTTATAGCTGCTTCGAGGCCAACACGGCGGGCACAGTGTATAGTTTCATCTGTACTTTGTCAAATGGGTAGTTTACTGTTGCGTGTATTAAATTTTTTTCAATTTCTACATATTTCGGCGAACTTAATTTCACTCGCCGTACGCGCAGATATGTTTCCATAATGTGAATCACAACGGATTTTGCGCCGTCTTCTTGATCAGGCCCCAGATTTATGCAGATCTCAGGATTCGTGCGGGTGAGCTTTAACTTCATATCCACCCCATTCATAAGCAGTTTCTCCTGGAACGTGAGGTCTGTATGAAGACGTCCAAAACACTCGTATATCTTCTTTTTAGAATTTTTGAATTTATCCTTTATATTACTTTCGTCTTTAGTCTGATAATAACCCTCAGCAGTTAAAAAGGTATCCTTCGCTTCTTTCGAAAAGTTGAGGACAGTTTCCAAATAGGCTCGTAGGTGATAATAACCGTTCCTGCCGAGATATTGACCTAATTTAAATACACCTCACACTGACTGAATATAGAGTGTAGAAAGTTGGTTTCAGGGTATACAGAATTACTATCATCGCAGTCCGTTCCATGTGAATGGGCTATACGCAGTTTAGCGTACATGTGCATGCAGCTTGGATAAAAAACGTATGGGCCTGAGCTCGTATCACGAATTCTATAGTGGCACTCGGGGAACTAATTGTGTTTAATGGGTTAATTGTAATAAAGTCACTGTGCTCAAGAGAAACTTGTGTTGGGGGCATATCAAAGAGGGACAGCTCCGATTTACAAAATTGTGAGCTACACGGATGGATGAAGCGTGCCCTGACGAGTCGGAAATTGTGCAACCTCTCTCGACAACTAGTAATCAGTCTATGATTCGTGAGAGCAATATCCTCAGCTTATATCAGTTAAAAAATTATCAACCATAGGTTTCATTCGCTTAGAACATTTCTTTTTTGATGTTCTTTTACGTTTAACGCCACGTGTTGGTAACCCCTTCTTCCGTACAGCCCTCATCTTCCCGCCACCACGCATTTTTTTCTTTGCATCTTTGATGACTTCGTTCTGTGTACGTTTTAAATGTTTTTTTTAGAGTTTATTTATGTTTAGCTCCACCCATTATGTCTTCTACCGCGTTAAAACCTGATTGTAACGCTTTCCTCCCGAGGTATCTGGCACCCCTCTTCAGCAATGGGACAGATGTGCATAGTATGTTTGAAAAAATGGATCCAAGCCCACTCCCTCGCTGATATCTCACCCCTCGATAGACAGTGAAAGGCCTTCGGGTCATTATAACTCAGTGCGACGAAAGTGTGGCTTCACTGTTAAGCTCCCATCACCGAATGGAAAATTTTCCCTCAATCGTTCTTATATATACTGAGATATTGGTCAATAGATTAGTCGCAACATTCACATAATGGGGCTTGTCATATGTAATGCTCAAGCTCTTCCCTCTATGGTTGGTAATGTGTGCAATGCAGAGCAGACGCGCCTAGGTATCCCCAACAAATTGATGCTCCACGATATTGCTGTAAATATAGCACATGTCTGGGGATGGATAGCCATCATCCAATTTCTCCAATTTCAACTGATATATTAAGCTGGACAAGTCATGTTGTGCCTCGTGAAAGGTATCTCTTTGGAACGCTGCTCCATATCGGCCCTCGGTTATATTTTGGAATGATCCTTTGTCTTTAATATTTCTATTATCCTGTGATTTTAGGGTTAGGACATGTGCAGGGGTTTCTTTGTTTACGATTTCGTATACTAAATAAGCCGTAAGATTTGAGCTTTTTAAACTTATGTTTAAGTCTCTCACAACATCCTCGGCCGCATCATAACGACCCGGGCCAAGTGTTATTACTGTAGTGCAATACAGGGCCTCTCCACTCCGGGCGGCACGCATGGTTTTTATCCCTAATTACCCCTGCCTTTTCACACTCATCACGATCTCTAAGAACCGTAAAAAGGGGTTCTTTATAATCAATACTTAAGAAGCTGGTGGATAGCTGAATTTCACATAACCTCACCTCATACGAATCACGTTCCAATTCAATGGGCCCATGCAGGTCTGTACAAAGTTGGCTCGTGTGTTGTTAGGATGTACAGACAGAGAAGAAGTGGACGGAAGTGAAACATAGAAGTGGTTAGGCGCCATTTTGTATACTATTTAAGTTCCATTATTGTATCAGCTCTTATATAGGTGTTGAAGCTTTCTGGGTACGCTAGCCATTTCACCAAGTACATTTTTCTCGTTCCTGAACCTTTGCTGCCTTTTCCCTAAATTAAATGTCACTTTCTGCAAATCATCGGGGTAAAAGACTCCTGCGATTTCTTCCCCATTCAAATCTTCAACGTAATACATCATTATCTCGCCTTTAGGTATCATAGCCCTGACTTTAAAAATTTCACGTGTCCATCCTTGCTCAAATCCCTTCGCGAATTTATTTACCGAACGCGATAGCGTTACATAATCATTGATTTTGCAACCTTCATTTCACTGATTTACTACCCATGGTGGATGACCTGCTCTTCAGTTTTTGATGCACCATGGCACGATTTGCAGCTTTACAAAAAGCTTCTTAGATACGAGGAAGTAAACAAGCAAATAGCAAAAAGTGCTCTAACATCTTTGAAATGTCATCTCTGGTACCTTTCATCAGAGATGATCCCTCTTATATTATTCAGCGATTTGGTTCCAAAAAATGAACTTCGTGCTATAACAAACCATCTACTTTCCTATAAACCACACAAGATTGAGACAGTGGTTCCAGAAGGTAGACATGGATCTAGTTTTGGAAAGCCTAATTTCACTACCAATCTACGATCGGAAACCACACTAGCTGACTTGGTTGACAAAAACTCATGGTTCATATTCTCTTCACTACAGTTAGACTATGATTTTTTAATGGTTGAGGTTGTTGAATGAAAAACAACAGCATCATTTACGTATATCTTCCAAAGAAAAACTTTTGGCTATAAATGTCATACACCATCAAGCGTTTAATGGTGTTGGATCCTCTCAAATGCGGTGATAGGTTGTTCGGAGGGTGTACAAACCCATTCAAGCTATACTTTCCACCTACGGAGGACGTGAAACTCCATTAATACGTCTTCTCCTCTTTATATCCCTACGTGATGAAGAACAATCCGTACTCCGTAGGTGCACCTGCAAAACTGGTGGGAACTTACCTGCCCACCATCGAGGTGTTCTCAACAAATTTGAGCAAGTACTATTTCGGTCTTTCTTTCGTAGACGTGCTCCCCCGTCGCGATTTATGGATGCAGATCTTACCTGTCGTTATAGATCACAAACTCATGTTTCCCCTGTGCGTGAAGTACGCAGAGGAGAATAATGGGTCCTGTAATTATACAACCAACCAGCGGAAGATCAGAGGTGTATATACAAGTCCATGGTTACAGAATATTGAAGATACATGAGATGTGGAGGTTTCAGACACTCCCCAACCTTTTCACGCCGTATATAAATACTTTTTTGAAGGATAAAGTAGAAGAACCAGGCTACCCGCGAGGGGTTGAAAGCGAGGGTGAAAAATCGGCTTATATTTAGCGTTACAGTGACCGTGAAGGGATAGAACTTGACCGTGCCCAAATTGTTAAGAACCCTGGCAAGCGCTTTTGTTGAAAGTTGTGCCTAAATAGTCTTTGGGGCAAGTTTGCACAGAATACAGGTAAAGTGAACGTTCACCTAGCCCAAAGTTATAACGAGGTGTGGGATTATGCCAATGCCCCCGATAAAGAGGTTATGGGGATTGTGAATGTTGGTAACACGTACATAGTAAAGTACAACATCACCGAACTGGCCACAGATACCTCACGGGTTACAAACATACCTGTAGACAGCTTCACAACGGCATACGGACGCATCAAGCTTTGGGGACTACTGCACTCTCTTGGGCGGAGGGTGCTGTACGCTGACACAGATAGTGTAATATTCACAGAAAGGTAGGGTGGAAACATGCAGCCTATTGAGGAATTCCACGGAGAGTTGACTGAAGAGATCAAGGATGAGTATGGTGATGGTGCATACGCTGACTCCTTTTTATCAACGTATGGGGTACAAGTGAGGGTGGGGGAGGATATGAAATATATCGTGAAGGCTAAGGGTATCACGCTTAACCAGGCGAACCGACGAGTCGTTAACTTTGACTCGTTGAAGGATCTAGTGTGCTTGGAAGATGAGGGCGACCAGCAGCCCCAACTGACTGTGGAGACCCACAATTTTCGGGCACAGAAACTGGGGGGGCGGGAAGGAACTTAGGGGTACGAAGGTATGCTGGAACACCTATAGGAAACGTTACCAGGAGCTGGTACCTATGATACCGTAACCTTTGGATACCATAATCCTTGCTTGTTATATATATACTGTATATGTTTTTTTATTAGGCATATTTGTAAATGTTTCAATTAGGGTTTCATTTTCTCCTTTCTGTGTGTGTGTGTGTGTGTGTGTGTGTGTGTGTGTGTATATACAGGAAAAAGTCTTAAACTCTGCCCACTATAAACTCAATCAAAGAGTCACGTGACTCCTGCTTCTACCTGGGCATATCTCTACCCCTGTGTGCTCAGTTGACCTCTGCAAGCCCTGGAGCTCAGCCGTGTATTTTCTCATGTAGACAAAAAATAGTGATGGCTACTTTTGAATTGCGTGTTCGACGTTTATGAAGTGGTGTTCTGTAAAGTCGGAAGATGTGATGAATACTGAAAGACGGCCTAGCCCTCCACCCTCCTTTGAGGCTTTTAAGGCTAAATTGAATCGCGCGAAGCTTGAGGAACAAGATGTTCAAATACTCTATGGATTCTGGCGAGAGCATTGCCGGATTTCGCGGCACAAACGATGTAATGGACTACGTTGTAGGGCTAAACTGTATAAAAGCGTACACATGCCGTGAGGTGAAAGAAACAACGCGTACAGAAGAGAAGCAACGGGTATGGGTAATGAGTCTTGTTGATGAGTGGTATGACAGGCGGTATTATGTCATGCTGCATCATACCGAGTACGCGTACCCTGCGGCTGAGAACGTAAACCTTGTCATCATGGACAAGCTGAAATACTTTTATCACTACAGTCATATATATCATGACGAGGTTCGCAGTGAGGTTTTGGCTAAAGGCCTGTGTGAGTTTTTAAAAGAGCTTAGAGACGAGTATCGACTGTTAAACAAAAAGGATAAATACGGGCACATGTTTCTCTCAAATAGTGCACCGGATTGTTAATGTGTGGAGAAAATGAACGTCTAATGTCCATTCCGATGGAACATTAAAAATGAAATTACCCCATGTGTCAGAAAATTGCCTGGTATAATGGGTACAAGTACTCGCGTGATTCATGCTAGAACAAACCCGTACACGATTCAACAGCTTATGGTGTGACTCACTCCCTCCGTCGAGCCGATCCGCCCACCCGTGGCTCATAGTCATCTCAGAGCTTGAACCGACTGGACGTGCACTACTCGAATACGATGGAACTTCCTTTGAGAAGCATTCTCAATGCCGTGTCATTGCGCGTGTTCAGGCGTGAAACTGGTGCCACTAATTATGTACTTGAAACGACTTGTAGACAAGCAAACTCTGGTAAACGTAATGTTATATATTTAATTAGTGAGGAGATGAATAGTCTTCGTGATTGTTGAGAAGTGGGGTGAGGACCATTATAAAATACCTGCAGGTGTAGGTACAAGAAGAGAACACATTAGTGATGCCCCCTCATATGCCATTGTTTGTACGTTGTGTATAAATAACGATCAGCCATGCATCGATATACGACTGATGTGGAAGAATGCATCTGATAATAACGCTCTTGTCTCCACACGAAACCGTTTCATCCTCGACAGAATGTTTGAAATCGTCGGATTCCGCAAGCTGAAGCCAATATTAGACGCGCATGTTACGGATATGATTTATTTTGATACGGTTCTTGAATAGCACACACCGCTCGGATTTATCGAATGTAGGAATGAACAAGGCGAGAATGGTCTAGAGCTGGATGCATATTTAAAAGGTTTAGACTCTTCGAAATATCATGCACTTTGGTATAAAGGACTTGAGTGGTACAGGGCAGAGCTCGCCTACACTGTTCACCCTGAAGAATTGTACCTCTATATAATGAGCAGCTGTCGTTACGATTTAGAAGATTATTTCAATTGCCGCTATGCGTTGTGAAGAAGCGTTCACGATTGAAAAGTTCGGGTCGATAAGAAAAAACTCTCGATTGGAAAGGATTGTTTATAAACTTGAATTTAATAATGAAGTTGTAGCTAACGAGACCCTCTTTGTGCGGGCTTTTGACTGTATTCTGTCCGTGTTTAAAGACAATTTGCCAACCATTTGTAAGGTGGGCACAAAAATAGTATTTAACGATATGAAGGCCTTTTACATCGAGTATAGGCGCCCGCACACCTTTAGTGGTGAAATAATGATAAATCGTATTTATTGTATAGTACAAAGCAACAATGATGTAACTGTATACTCGATCACATGCGAGTTTAGTATTTTAGTTAAGCGCGGTAGAACGTAAGGTGTATGGATTTTTATCTTATATAAGTTTTGCTGTTTATATATATATATATATATATATATATATATATATATATATATATATTAATGGGTACATAGTTTTATCCTGTACAATTACTATTTTTCATATAAGTTTTTATATATATATTAGTGGTGAACCGGATGTCAGTTTTTCATCTGCGGATGCGGATTTTTAATTTCAGTATCCGCGGATGCGGATATTTAGTTAATCTATCAATATAATATAGAATTATGAATATATGACAATTTTTCAAATTTCGTGATATTACTATTATGGCAGGCAAAGCATAAGAATTAAAATTAATATTAATGTTTTCATTATGATAAAAATAACTTTCTCAAGAGTTTCAGCCACAGAAAATTCAATGAAACAAGTTTCATTCAATTTTCTGTTGCCAGGTATTTACATTTTCAGGTTTATATATTTGTTTGTTCATTAATAATTAGTACTTTACATGAAATGTGCATGACTGGGCCTCATAAGCTAATTTATAAGCTAATTTAATTGTAAATTGCATAATTTATTAGAGGTAATATCCGCATAACATCCGCAGTCAGAAGTGCGGATGCAGATGTTAAAAATGATGCGGATGCGGATATCCCGTCCACCACTAATATATATCCTTCGCTTAATGTGTGTATTTTTGCTGTATATTATTTTTGAATGTAAAGGGGGATCCAGAGAAATGGGACCCAAAAGAAACCCCTGTAACTCTTAAAGTATAAGTCCTTTTATAAAATCATACGCATCATTCGAAAGAGGATAGTTACAAGTTTGTACAGGATTGTATAGGTTTTGACAATACAATACAAGATAAGATACAAAACAAAATAAAAGTGTTAGTTAAATCTAACCCTTCAAGATGACTGCATGGACTGTGGAACAGCTGCGTTTCATAACTGAGCAATATTATGAGCATGGAAGAAGTGTAGTTTCAGCTCAAAGATCTTTCAAGACAAATTTTCAGATGTCAAAATCACCTAAGAGCTGAAACTACACTTCTTCCATGTTCATAATATTGCTCAGTTATGAAACGCAGCTGTCCCACAGTCCATGCAGTCATCTTGAAGGGTTAGTTTTAACTAACACTTTTATTTTGTTTTGTATCTTATCTTGTCTTGTATTGTATTGTCAAAACCTATACAATCCTGTACAAACTTGTAACTATCCTCTTTCGAATGATGCGTATGATTTTATAAAAGGACTTATACTTTAAGAGTTACAGGGGTTTCTTTTGGGTCCCATTTCTCTGGATCACCCTTTATATCTATGATAATTCCTATATATCAGGTTGTAACATAAATTCTGCTAGATTATAAAACGGACGATAGATAATAGAATAACCTCAAGATAATGTGAAACAGTTTTAGAAGTGTTGCAAAATACACGCGGCGACAGGTTCGCACAGGTTTTATCACGATACAGAATGATACAGAATGACTTAGGTTAGTGTTGGCTTAGGCTAGTGTAGGATTAGGCTAATGAATATTTTCTCTGGTGTTTTTCATACAGTTACAACGCCACCCCTACGATATTAGAGTAATTGAAAAGCATGGAGCCCACGAAAGAGCATATTCGACATGTGATGCTGTATGAGTTCCATAAAGGATCTAACGCTAGTGAGTCCGCAAGAAACATTCAGAGAGTTTATGGAAATGATGTGAGGGAATGGATGTGTAGGAGATGGTTTGAGAAGTTCAGAAATGGAGACTTCATTCTGAAAGATTATCAACGAACAGAACGACCAAATGAGTTAAATGAAGAGTTACTGAAAGCAACAGTGGAGGAAAACCCAAAGGTAACTGTAAGAGAACTTGGCCTGCAACTCTTCGTTAGCCATATGAGTGATATGACCATTCATTGTCATTTGAAGCTGTTAGGAAAAGTAGTGAAGGTTGGAAAATGGGTTCCGCATGATTTGTCACAAGCGAATCTTCAACATCAAATCGATATTTGCACATCACTGCATTCTCGGCAACTGCAGGCACCGTTTTTGAATCGGATTGTCACTGGGGATGAAAAATAGGGCCTCCATAACAATATTAAGCGTCGATATCAGAGGCTTAGCCGTGAAAAAAAGCCTGAACCTCAGCCAAGGAATGGACCCCATCCAAAGAAAATTTTGCTATGCGTTTGGTGGGATATGCAAGGAATTATTTATTTTGAACTTCTGCCAGATAACCAAACAATCACAGCTGAAATCTACTGCCAACAACTCCAACGATTGAAGATGGATTACAAGAAAAACGTCCTGCATTAATTAATCGCAGAGGTGTTCTATTCCACCAGGAAAACGCGCGCCCTCACTCTGCTCGAATCACCACTGCCTAATTGGAGGCATTTGGTTGGGAAAAAATGCCTCATCCACCTTATTCTCCGGACATCGCACCTTCAGACTACCATTTATTCAGAAGTCTGCAACACCACCTAGATGGACAAAAGTTTCAATCCAGGGAAGCTATCGAAAACGAAGTGATCGCTTTTTTAACTCGAAACCAAGGGATTTCTTCGAACGTGGCATAAAAAAACTTTCCAAAAGGTGAGAGGTTATAAGTTATAGAAAACAGGTTATAGAAAAAGAAGAGAATTATATTGATGATTAATTTGTTATTATGTCATTTAATTTTTGTTGTGAATAAACAAAATTCGAGCAAATTTGTCCTTACAAGTCATTTAATTTTTGTACTGAATGAACTAAAAAATCGAGCAGAATATATGTTACATCCTTATATTTCATGAATTATTTCCCTTAACTCGTCTAAATAAACAGAATGATGTAATGTGGTTTATTTATTTCTTTTGGTTGTATATAGTATTAAGGAATAGCTGGGGTTATGGGAGTATATATACCAAATGGCTGGTTACGCCTTCTAACCGAATGATGGGCTTCTAAGCAAACTGTCAAGAATATATGTATAGCGCAATCTGGCAGCTGAAAAGTTAATTAATATATACACATACACCTGCCTTCTAGGTCTTCTAATTCAAATGGTGGATAAAGCCTACTGGCGGATTTCGAGTTTTGAGTCAAGTGTTGCTGCCCTCGCTGTCATTAAGTTTCTGCCTTTCGCAGAAGCTGGATGCTCTCTTCCTCTCTCTCTCTCTCTCTCTCTCTCCCTCTCTTAGGTTAGGTATACCCCTTTGGGGGTAAGGCCGTCTCACCTTCTCCCCCAAAGAGGTTAGGTGGACTCCCCCAGATTTTTTTGCACCCTGGGGTTGACATTGGGGGAGGGGGGTCTTGCAACAAGGGGGGAAGGGCTTGGTACTGGCACTCATATGATCAACATTGCAACTGCTCTGCACTCGTTCATTTTGCGGCCATACTACTCATATAAACTGAAATATATGAGAATAACAGGAAAAGTAGGAAAATGGGTATGGGTATATAATTTCCTTAGTGAGAGGCAGCAAGTCGGGACAGTTCAAGGCATATCTTCATAATCATGCTAACTGATATAGATGAGGAAGTTACCAGTGACAGCACAGTAACATCCTTTGCCAATGACAAAAAAATTAGTAGAAAAATAAGAAACCCAGAGGATATTGGATCTCCACAAACACACATGAAAAGAATCTACAACTAGTCTGAAATTTAACAAATTTCAACTGTTAAGGCACGGAAGAAGGGAGAACGTAAAATCCATGGAATATTATACCCCAAATGAACAGGAAATTCAGAGAAACTCTAAAGCAAAAGATTTAGGAGTTGTAATGACTGAGACGCGAAATTTGAAACACAAAATAAGATAGCAGTAAACAAAGCAAAAAGAATAACTGGACAGATACGGAGAACCTTTAAAAGAAGGGATAGGAATATAACGATTTTTCTTTTGAAAACCATGATCATACCCAAGTTGAAATATTACTAGGTCTTAACATCCCTATATAAAAAAGAAGACATTAGTCAACTGGAAGTGATTCAGAGAAGATTCACAGCCAAGATCAATGGATGCAAAGAACTAAATTACTGGGAAAGGTTACGTGAATTAAATTTATATTCACTGGAAAGAAGAGAGAGGTACACCATTATTTACATTTAGAAAATAATGGAGGAACTAGTCTCTAATCTTACTTTGAACCCTAAAACCACTCAAACAACAGTGGAAAGTCGAAAAGAAAGAATGTATGGTGTTCCTAAATTAAAGGCTAGACAGGGGACATCCTAAACCTTAAAGAAAAATAGTTTTGTTGTGAGAGGACCAAGACTGAACCAGCTGCCCAAGGAACTAAGGAAGACAAGTGGTGTAGCGGTGGATATCTTAAAAAAAAGACTTGATGATGCCTGGCTCCGAACAGTTCCAGATGAGCCGGGAGTACCTGGCTATGTGAAGAGCAGAAGAAACCAACTCTTTACTTCACCATGCCAACTGAAGAGGGGCAACAAACTTGCAGGTACATATTGAAAGGTTGAAAGTTATATATATATATATATATATATATATATATATATATATATATATATATATATATATATATATACATAGAGAGAGAGAGAGAGAGAGAGAGAGTAGGCTGTATAATAATGTAAATAAAAGAAATACATAGATTATTTATTTATGCGGCACCAAATGAATGTAAAAATCAAGGAGGTTAATAGTGTTCGTGTTTTTCTATAAGGAAAATAAAATAATTAATTAAAAGAATTAATTAAAAGAATAATTACTTGCAGTAAATAACAATTAAATAGTTTGTATTGAAATATTCAAATATAATTAATGAGTGTTGAGAATTAAAGAGTAATTACATGGAAAACAAATGTACAGTGATTAATGGTGTTAAGTTGTAATAATTAGGATAATAAAATAAGATACGTAACAAACAATAAGCCTACATGCGGTATTACGTTAACGTTACATAAAAATACGCAGAGTGGAGACATTTAGAGAGCTTATTTGGTTCGGCTGAGAGTTTGTATGAATGTTGTAGACTGTATAACACAGGAGCCCAATAAGAGCTGTAAAACATTGTAGGACAGTTGAGTTAGGCCTACGCAGAAAGCATTAAACACTGAACTAAGGAGGAAATGTTTATGTATGCCTATAAACAACGTGAGAGAAAAGTCATTAAGGATTTTTGTACATACAAATAAGTTGCTAATAATTTGTTAATAATAAATACATTCCAATGATATCACTGCAGTGTATGCGATACTTTTAAAAGCAACATACAAGGCCAGGAATGACCCTAGGCTAAAACAGGAAGGCCCTAGGCCCAAACACCATGTCAGTAAAGATGGAATACAGCAATAGCAATGAAGAAAAAGTGTTGCCTTGTATCGTGGGCTATTTCTTATAATAACTGCGAAGAAATTTTACATTTATTTCAAGAAAAATATAATAAATCGCCACCAAACGCAACCACTATTCTATACTAGAAGCTCAAAATTTTGGAAACAGGGACCCTGGTAAAAAAATGTCCAAGAAGCGGAAGGCCAGTAACGGCGACAGGAGATAACAACAAAGAAAATGTCCTCGCCACTTTTCAAGTCGATCCAACAACTTCAACGAGCAAAGTCTCACAGGAATTGGGTCTTCTCAAATTTTCAGTAGCAAAAATATTTAAATTACAGGGGTACCACTATTACAAACCCATTTACTCTCAGCTCATATACGACGATGATTCTTATAGACAGTTGCTGTTTGCTGAAACAATGAGACAAAAGTTCAACAGTGATCCAGATTTAGTTCGAAACATTAAATTTTCAAATGAATGTGTGTTCGGTTTAACGAGGAAAGGAAACAAACACAATGTTCACTATTGGGCAAAAAAAAATCCTAAAATACGATTGGGTAAACCCATTAAAACGACGACACTAACAATTTGGGCGTGCATTGGTTAGTCAGGACTCGTTTCCTTTGACATATCGAGAGATACGATGGATGGAAAACGCTATTGCCAGGAATTGAGAGGCAAAGTTTTGCCACAGTTTACTAATGACGTTGGCAGGAATTGGCTTTATCAACATGATGGAGCGCCGCCACATTACTCTGCAGCTACCCGTGAGATTCCGGATACGAAAGTCGAAGGGCGGCGAGGCCCCACAGAGTGGCCAGCCAGATCACCTGATTTAACCCCATGTATTTCTGGCTTCGGGCTTATTTCTGTCACAAATTCCACACTCCTGGTTTCATCTATCAAAATGTGAATGCCCTTGGCCGCAGAATAGATGAACAAATGAAAAGAATCCCACTCGATATGTTCAGAAAAATAATGAAGAGTTTCACAGAGAGAATCCACAAATGCATCATAGCGGATGGAGAACTCTTTGAAGATTAAATTACAATTTAAAAACAATAGTTGTGTGAATAAAACTCAGACTTTTTGTTTGATTTGTTTCATTATTTGAACACTTATTTCTATAATAACTAAATAGTTGTATGTGTAAAATCCTTAAAGACTTTTCTCCCACCTTGTACTAGGGGCACTCAATATATTTTGCCACACCCTTTTTTCTTAGCTAAATAACACTGTATAACACTGATTCTGTTTATAAAGAATTTTTTGTTTTTATATGCATTTGTGGGCGCTGAGTCCAAATCTGGCCTTGGTTTGTGTGTATCATCAATGGTTTCAGAAATAATCCATTTTTCATGTTTTACGGGTATAATGTTATGGGCCCAACAATATCAGAATAATCAGGAATTGTTGAGAACAATCCGGATGTTCGTTGACAGTTTCTTGCTCCTAGAAATTGCCCGAAACTTCCACTGTGCTATATAAAGAAGAGCGCAGAGTCTGAGAAGTCAGTAAGTGTGAGCACACAAATAAAGCAGGTTGTTTGTCTGATGGTTACCAGCACTGAGGTACTGTGTTTCTGTGCTTCTCTGTGCTGACGATTTGAGTGTTATCGATCCTTTTTTATTGCGAACATTATATCAGTGTTGTGAATACATCTTTTTTTCTGGAATCTGGAATCTGTTGCAGATTTAATAACTCTTCTCTCTATATCTGCAGGTTATGATTAATGTAGTACAGTTTGGTAAAGAGAATGGCAACTAGAGCTTGTAAACACTCGCCGGATATATTCTGCTACGTTTGTGGGTATTACATAGGCCCCAAGCAAGTATCGCACAAGATTGTGAAAGGCACCAAGTTCTGGATCGCGTATCGGCTCTATTTTGGTATGCCTATGGGTGACCAAGATAAGCCCTGGGCACCCAGAGATGGGCAAGATCACCAACTTTGGTGATCTTGAAGATCAAGATCAGATCACCAGAAAAATGTGATCTTGAAGATCAAGATCAGATCACCAGAAAAATGTGATCTTGAAGATCCAGATCAAGATCGTGATCTTGAAGATCACTTTTCAAGATCACTTTTTAAGATCACTTTTATATGAATTGAAAAAAGTTGTACTCTTGTAGAGTAAACAAAAACAAATTATTTTGTTAATCACTCCTGAAAAGTATCACTCCTAATACTCCCCTGAGGGCTGAGGCAATACAAGCATCGCATCCTACCCATGTCACCTGATCTAAACCACGGGGATTGACGATTCCCCTTTCAGTTTTTCAGGTGGTAAACTTAAAACTTAGTATTATCATAACTTATCAGCAAAGAAAAACTATTAAATGACCTACATATAGTTTTTAGTTCTATTTTTCTCAATTCTCATTTCACCAGGTCCATAACCCATATCAATGAATGGTCAGCATATATAAGTAAACATTTTTTACATAGAATTTAATTTTACAGTTTTACTGCAGTACGCAATTACTGACAATATAAGGGTAAAAACCGCAAGTTAAGAGTGTTAATTTAATGTTCAACCGCTGTAAACATTTGCTTTCAGCAAAACCAATTGTTCAAAGTTACCATCCGAGAGACGACTTCGTTTGGGGCTATGAACCATGCCAGCAAACGAAAACAACCGTTCCACTGGTGCAGAGGAAGGTAGCGTGGTGTTATACCTCTTGAAGATCTTCTTTATAGCAGGATACCTATCTAAAGAGTCGAGTGCCTTACTGGTGTCCTGCAAATAATTGAGGACTTCCAAGTCTTCCTTGTTGTTAGGAGCAGAGAATGAGCCGTCCATAGTTCTGAAGAAATCGTCTTCAGATGATGAGTCTGAGTTCACCGAACTATTACCACTGCTGTCAGAATTACAATTTCTTACAGCCATTTGCAGCTTGTCTTTTACTTGAGACTTGATTGCTTCATGATCGCCGAAATTAGGCCCTTGCAACAATGATATCCATCTAAGTTTGAAATACGGATGAGATACTGAGGCCAAAACGGCATCAGTTACCTCGGGGCTCAACGACAAAAAATGACCAAATCTGGCATTGAAGCCAGAGACGACTGCTGCCAGTAATGGCATGCAGTGTCTCAAGCGCAGGTCGTTTGGTTGGATAGGCTCCAATCTTGCGAGGGCATCTTGAGTCACTAGGACTGTTGGAAGAAGACAACCGTAGTAGCATTCTTTCTCTGCCTGTAATTTGTTGAGGGCTGCTGCAATTGGTTTTAGAACAGACAAATATTCTGAAATAAATTCCAATTCATTGTCTTTGAGGATGGGTAGATTCAGTTCTTCAAGAGCTACATTCACGTCGTTCTTATGTTTATATATTTGGCTTAATGAGTCGTACATTGAGTTCCATCGGGTGACGCATGGGTACCTAAATTGGACGCCAGTTATTTCCTGTATTTTTTCTGCTGACTTGGGTTTACCAGCAGCATTCCACAGCGCCGAACATTTTCCCATTGCAGAATGCTTTATCTTCTTTAGTCCAGGTGAATTCAGTCCTTTATCTGCATCAGTTGTTGCTACCAAGTTCAATGTGTGGGAGGCACATCGAATATGGGATGATAGTTTCACTGACTCCTCTCCATGCTCTCCTGAATGTTCAGGAAAGTTGCTGATGATAACCTCTTCATCTGAATCTTTTTCATCATCATCTTCATCTGCATCATCTTCATCAATGTCGTCAGTACGATTCTGAACACGAACACCGAACTCTTTAAAGCATTTCACCATGTTCGATGCATTGTCGGTGACTGTAGATACAACTTTTCTATAAGATAAACCATGCTCCGAGTTGATCCTGTCCAATATTCCAGCAATTTTATCAAAGCTATGTGTTCCACGAAATCTTCGGCATGCCAGTGCAGCTGATCCTCGCGACAAGTCATCATTGATCTGTAATGTAAGAATATAAAATCAATGTTTGTATGAACATTTTTTTAAGCTTAATTTAATAATATTGGTTAGACACGCACCAGCTAAACTGCGCCACCAAACATTGAAGAGAAGAACTATGTGATATAAAGGAGGCAATTCAGCGATGAGTCGCCTACCATACCACCACATCAGTGACCCATCCCATAAGAGCAAAATGTGGAAGAGTCCATATTCACAGCCTGTGAATATGGACTCTTCCACATTTTGCTGTGAATCAGACACAATGACAGATGACAGAATCAGTGAATTAGTGTGAAATTACTGTGAATCACAGCAAAATGAAGACTCACCAAATTAATGAATGAGGAACACATGTCGAATAATTGAAAAGATTATACTATAAGTCTATCAGACTATCAGTCTATCACCAATGGTCAATTTATCAAATATAAAAATAATACACTAAATCAATAGCATACCCAATGCGCAGTGACTCCCATGAAACTGCGGTGATTAGTTGACCATATGTCGCATGTAACACACACATGGTCAACTGCTGCCAGTTTTGCTTGTATGTCTTCCTTCATTGTACTGGTTGTTGTTGCAAGAGATCTAGCCAGGGTGCGTCTAGATGGCACCTGAACAGCCGGGTTGACGTCTGAAAAAAATATTTAAAAATTAAAACAAATACAATAGATTAGCTATGGAAAAAATATCAAAATATTTAGCTAGGCTAGCGATAGTCTAATGTTCATACAAATAATATGATTAATTATTTTAATCAGATATTAGCTATGGAAAAAATAGCAAAATATTTGAGTTATACTAACATGAAAGAAGATCCTTAAATTCATGTAGTTCAACTAGGCTCAATGGTAGGAGCCCATTAGCCACAAGCGAGAGAATCTTCTTTTCAAGGATATCCTTGCATATTGGTGGTCCTGGTTTTTGCTTGGAAATGTGGAACATGCTTAGTGTTGACTGCTTGGCAATTTTGGCAGGCCAGCATTGCTGCCGCTGGCATCTTCTTCTTTAGCTGGACGCTTGCGAGATTTCTTCTCCGATTCATATTCACCCAAAAGATCCGAATGTAGTTTCTGCACAAGAAAATAAATTATTATCATGCGGAGAGACTTCTTGAACACCCTGTATAATATTTATCAGAGTATCAAACTTCTAGTTGAAATTAATACTTAACAAGATTCTAAAATTTTGTTATCTTTAACTAAAATTATTTTCACCATGATCAGTGCATTTTTATCCTATGTTAAATTGAAAGCCGAATTTCGTCCTTCAGTAACTAAATAGGAGAAATTACAGACATGGATCAGACAGAGAGAAAGACAGATACACCTGGCGTTTTATTATAGTTGGATATCGGCAGTTTTTAATGTAGTTACTAGTCCATAATCTATTAATATCTGAAGTGCACAATATATTCAAATGGACGTCTATGTAAATGTAGCATTAGTCTTGTATGGCACCAGTCACTTAAAATATGACTTGAACCATTATGTTAATGTTGCTACTTACTACTTAGTTACTAAGTAGTACTAACCCTGAGGTGCCTCAGAAGATTGCTTGTTGAGTCGAGGCCAGCAGACAGAATTGTAGTTTTCTTTGTACACTGCCTACAAATAACTTTGATACTGTTTCCAGTTTTTTCGACAATTTGAAAATATTTTCCGTTCAATAGCACAGATTGATCCTTATTACCAACATTGTTATCTAAATATATTGAATACTGTTCTGGTGACAACCTAGAATATTTGGTTCCCTTGGGAGCCTGTTGAAGTTGTAAAATTGCACTCATTATTAAAAAATTCAATCTGTAAATAAAATATGTTTAGAATTAATTTATTATGAATACGGACCTATAGGCTATATTTTATGCCTATATATAATAATATATTAATAGAACACTTTTAACATAATTGCACAGTAAATTACACTTTTTACGAGCCTAAATTCCACAGCAACTACACCTTCCATGAGCCCACGCATGACGCAAGTCACCCAACTAACAGAAAACATAAACAGTCGGTGTTGAACAAAGTTGCCACCAGATGTCGCTTGGACAAAAAACAAATGACATTCGCATAGCGGCATATTTAAGAATCTGAAATTAAAAGTGATCTTGAAGTCTAAAGTGATCTTCAAGATCAAGATCACAAGAAATAAAGTGATCTTAGATCAAGATCAAGATCACCATAATAAAAGTGATCTTCAAGATCAAGATCAGATCACGATCTTGATCTTCAAGATCACGATCTGATCTTGAAGATCAAGATCGTGCCCATCTCTGTGGGCACCCCATGTGATCTGTGGAAGCTGCCGCTCCACACTGGAAGGGTAGCTGCGGGGAGTAAGCAAGGCAATGCCCCTTGCGGTACTAAGAATATGGAGAGAACCAAAGAGCCACCACGACGATTCCTACTACTGCACGGTAGATGTTTCTAAGTACAGGAAAGTTAAAGTAAAGCAGACTCTTCAGTATCCAAGCATAGCGTCGTCCATAGCTCCTGTACCACATGGCGAAGGTCTTCCAATACCACGTCCACCAGAACAGGTATCTATCCATTACTTTACCTTCTGTATTTACAGACTGTGGGTCATTATGTGTCGATTTTTCTTAGTGCTGATGCTCTTCTACATATATAGCTATGCCTATATTTTGTTTCTTTGCTTTGCAGGTTGAAAATGAGGATGCAGCTAGCTCATCTGAGATGTCGGCTGGTGAGGACAGTCATGATGAAGAATATACAGTAACTTTCAGTACAAACCCTCACTTTCCAAATCAGAGGGAATTGGACGACTTAATTAGAGATTTGGGTCTGACGAAATCAGGGTCTGAGCTTCTGACCTCCAGACTCAAAGAGTGGAATTTGCTTGGAGAAGACTGCAAGAGCACTGTATACCGAAAGCGGCATGAAGTGTTTGCAAGGTTCTACGATGTCAATGGCTCTCTCTGTTATTGCAGCGAGGTTAATGGTCTATTCACAGCTATTGGGTTAACAGATATACTCTCAGAGTGGCGCCTGTTTATTAACAGTTCAACTCGGAGTTTAAAAGCTGTTCTACTCCACAATGGGAACAAATATCCATCAATACCAGTTGCACATTCTGTTTAAATGAAAGAGGACTATGAAAATGTCAAACAACTGCTCACTCAAATCAGGTATGAACAATATAACTGGGAGTGTGTGGTGATTTCAAAATGATTGGTTTCCTGTTAGGTTTACAAGGAGGGTTTACTAAATATTCATGTTTTCTTTGCCTGTGGGATAGCAGGGCTTCAACTGAGCACTATAAAACAGTTCAGTGGCCTCCACGTGAAGGACTGCAACCAGGAAAGTACAATGTACTCAGGGAACCTCTTGTGAAGCCTGACATAGTTCTGCTACCACCCTCCATATTAAGTTGGGTCTAATTAAGCAGTTTGTAACTGCGTTAGATTTTGGAGGGGAAGTTTTCCAACAGATTCGGGTCATGTTCCCTAAACTCTCTGAGGCCAAAGTCAATGCTGGCATCTTTGTAGGACCACAAGTCAAGGCGCTGTTGAATTCAAAGAACCTTGAAGCCAAGATGACTCCGATCGAAAAAGAGGCTTGGTGTGCTTTCCGTGATGTGGTTCGTGGGTTTTTAGGCAACCATAAAGCACCAAACTATAAAGAGTTAGTGTCAAACTTGATTAAGTGCTATGGCAAAATGGGGTGCCGTATGTCTTTAAAATTACACTATCTGCATTCACATCTAGACTTTTTTCGTGATAACCTGGGCGTGAGTGAAGAACATGGCGAAAGATTCCATCAAGATATTCAAACGATGGAGAAAAGGTACCAGGGCCATTGGGATGCTTCCATGATGGGAGACTACGTATGGTCGCTGATCAGAAAGGATAAGAATGTTCATACGCGGAAGTCGCGTTCTTCAGTGCATTTTTAAGGAACGCACACTGCATAACGAGGCTTGTTATTCTCTTATCGGTTCTCCTCATGATATATATTATATCGTTTGCACCATTTTGGGTTTGTCAAACAATTTTGGCTCAATAAACATTAATTTCCAATAGTGTTTTTATTTTCAGAAAATATTTATGTTAGCCTTCTTTATATACTTTCCCATATGAAAAGTGCGATAACCTATATTTTTGAAACGGTTGATGATAGAGCAAAACCAATATCATTTTTGGAATCAGCACCCCGAAATCATTAAGAAACGACAGAAAAATCACAATAAACAGAAAATTTTTCAAATTTTATTACCCAGTGTAATAGGCCATGCGACTGAAATGTCTTTTGGGCCGTAAGTTTGAACTTTCTGGGCTTCACATAATTCACATAACCGGATTTTACAGTTTGAACCTCCCCTCCTTGTATAAAACCGATGGTTAACGCAGTTTCGAAAATGGCGTCTGACAGTGATGTGCGTCGTAAACAGAGAGCTGTTATCGAGTTCTTAACCGCAGAGAAAGAAACAGTTGGAAATATTCACAAACGTCTACAAAACGTTTACGGAGATGCTGTTGTTGATCGAAGAACAGTTGGACGCTGGTCTAAACGTGTGAGATCATCGGAGAGAGGGAGAGCCAGCCTCGATGATGAGCCACGCAGCGGTCGCGTGGCTCGGCTGTGACATCTCACACTGTGCGACGTGCTAACAGCATCATTCGATCAAATCGGCGCGTCACATACAAGGAGCTATCACTGGAGCTTGGAATTAGTGAAGGAAGTGTGAATACGATAATTCACCAACTGGGATACTCAAAAGTGTGTTCACGGTTTGTTCCTCGCGAACTGACTAAAGATCACAAAGCTCAAAGAAAAGAAATTGCTTCTGAGTCGTTGGTTCGATACGAGACAGAAGGGGATGACTTCCTTTCACAAATTGTGACTGGGGATGAGACTTGGGTACACCACTTTGAATTGAAACAAAACGCCAATCTATGGGGTGGCATCACGCAGACTCCCCACGCAAGAAAAAGTTCAAACTGGCTCCCTCTGTAGGAAAGGTTATGGCCACCCTCTTCTGGGACATGAAAGGGGTGATTCTGATGGATATTATGAAGAAAGGACAAACAATCAACTCAGAGGCATATATCGCTACCCTACAGAGACTCCAGGGACGTATAAAGCGAGTTCGACCGGAGAGAAAACTGGAAGACGTCCTTCTTTTGCACGATAACGCAAGACCACACAACAGTTTGCAAACAAGAGAGGCTATCACAAAAATGCGCTTGACTGTGTTACCCCATCCTCCATAGAGCGCGGATCTGGCACCATCAGACTTCCATTTGTTTGGGCCAATGAAGGATTCTATTCGTGGAAGAAAGTTTCAGATGACGATGAGGTTGTTGAGGAGGTTAAGAGGTGGCTTCAGCGGAACCCAACGGACTTTTACCAGCAAGGAATAATGGCCCTTGTTTCGAGGTGGAAGAAGCCGTAGAAAAGGATGGAGACTATGTGAAAAAATAAAAACTTGTAAAAAAGGTATGTAACTACTTGTGTACAAAATTTCTGGAACTTACAAAGAAACTTGGAAAGAAAAAAAAAAGGTGGGGCTAAATAT